>JAQFZM010000590.1:0-28884 GCA_034695785.1 Galumna obvia
AAATGTTATAATTTATAAATATTGTACTTGTTTATACAGTCGTGTGCAATATATGTGTCCGGTCATTTATTCGTTTATCTCCTGTAATATTTACGCTACCAAGATTATTTTTTAAACACATATATGGTTTTACTTAAATTTTAAGAAAATGAAATTTTTTTAAATTCCCTTGCATAATTTCTTCAAAAATTAACATTTTATATAAAGATCTTTTTGAATTTTATGAAAATCGACATTTTATAAAATGTTAATTGTTGAAGAAATTATGCTAGGGAATTTAAAAAAATTTGACTTTCATAATATCTAAATAAAACCATATCTTTATTTAAAAAATAATCTTGTTAGCGTAAATATTACAGGAGATAAACGATTAAATGACCGAACACATATATTGCACACGACTGTAAGCATTAGCTCTTTTAGTTTTGCTCTCTTTATGCCAAATTCATTTTCAGTCTAATCTATTTTTGTAACTGTGCAAAGTTTGTCTAATAAAATTTTCTAGTTCAATGTTTGTGTTTTGTAATTATTTCTATGCCATCAAATAATTTTAATATAATATAATAGAAGTAAACTGTAATTTATCAAAAACTTTATATAAAATCATAAGTTTTAACTTAAAAGTCATAACAATATATTAAAGTTTGATAAATTAATATTATTTTATATTTTAGGAAATTTTCAACAAAGATATTTTATTAAATTAAATAGCATATCACTATACTTGTTTCTACCAAACTTTTAAAATTTTCCTTGACAACTATTATCAAAATAAAATTATTATTATTTTATATAAAACAAATAAACAGATATTTATTATAATTAAGTAAAAATATGGAATAATTATGAAATAACTCAAACAATTCTTAAAAAATGAAATATCATCGTTCAAATAAAATATTATTAAACTTGTTCATATTATTTTATGTAATTTATTTATTAATTAAGAGTAACATTAAAAGTAATTTAAAAGTTGCTAGTTCATTTATTAATATAACAAAATTTAGAACTGAAAATAGTAAGTTTTATCATTTAAAAGAAGAGCTACTTTTAACGCATAATGTAGTTATCGATCAAAACTCATGTCACCAAAATTCATCCATCGCTGCATTCATTCACTCGTCCGCAAAATCGAGTGGACAATACTTTGAGAAAAGACAAGTCATCAGAAAGACGTGGGCAGCACAGAATATATGACTTAACATTAGTGTATATTTTATACTAGGTTTAAACAAAAATAGAGTTATCAACAATGAATTGCAAAAAAGGCCAAACTCTATGAGGATGTGCTACAATTTGGGTTCATTGATAGCTATTATAACGTTACACTTAAAGCAATTTCAATACTTCAATGGACTGAAAGGAAGTGCCCTAAAATCAAATGTATTTTAAAGATTGACGACGACGTTATTGTTAACTTTAAGCAAGTAATAAATAACCTTGATCAAATACCATTTGGATTTAGAGGACAAATGTTCCACAAAATGGTGCCACACAGATCCCCAGTAAGTAATTGGTATTATCCAGAAGAAATATACCCAGAACCTTTCTATCCGCCTTATCTAAATGGGCCTGCTTATTTAATAGTTGGTCTAATTGTTCAACCAATTCTTGTAGCTTTAAAAAATTATTCTGATTATATCCTGGATATCGATGATATGTTTATTACGGGAATCATCGCTGAAAAGGCGGGCATTAATCGGTTCGAATCAAAATTTATTGGACACTTCAGTTGTTCTGATCCCTGTGTTATTCATAGAGTGATAGCAACATATGAATGTAGTAGTAATGCAATAATCAATTTGTGGATTCAATGGGAAAACACATCCTTTGATTTGGGTCAAAGTTTGGAAATGAATAATATTTTAATTACAGTTTTCATTTTCCTTATTTTATTTATTTTTATTATTATATTACTATATTTATTTAGCTTAAAAATACTCAAAAAAATCATAAAATTTATTATTAAGTTTTATTCTATTATTATTTAAATTAATAAATCTATCTAGGTAAATAAATTAAAACAAAAACAACTTTGATTTTTTCATTATAATAGGCCTTCATTTTGTTTATATAATAAAATTACATTTTATAAAAATAAATTTTTAGATAATTCTCTTACAAAACTCAATGTTATAAAGTGAATTTTATTTTTGGATATACAGTGCACATTCGATTGAGTAAAGTACCTCGGGATATAGAATTTGTTAACCCAATCGATTAGTTAACTCAACTGATAAAATATATTTTTAAATAAGAATATTCATATTTAATTATATTAGTTGAAAAAATTAGTAATTTTTGTTGTTTTAAAGAAACCATAGATTGCTTAACAACTTTTTGAATCATATTATGTAAAATATAAAATTTTTGACAATTTTTTGAGCAAAAATTTATATTAACGATTAATTGATTCAAAGGCTTAAGAGGAAGTGATCGGATATCCATATAATGAGTGCCTTTTCGAGGTTTGGATATTTTGCATTATATAATTTTACATATTTTTGCTGAGTTTACTTTCAAATAATTTCAATTTTTTCAATAATTTCCTGCTCTTTAACAAAATAAGAATAATATTTGAATAATTCTTAATATATTTTTTATATTATATAATTGTTTGCATCAAAACTTAAAACTTAGTTTATTTTCTTAAAATATATAATGTAAAAGTGAATTGTGTATATTAATTTCTAATATTTCATTACCATGGCAATTTGAAAAAAATTATATTAAATTTAAATTAATGAAAAATTTTGAAATACCCCCATTTTAAAAAGCTAATAATTCATTTAAGACTTCTTTACAATTCTTATTATTATTAAATGTTTTTCAAAATTGTATTAAATAATAATAGTAATAAATTTATTTCATTATAACGGGTAAATGAAATTTACATGAATGTAAATGTAGTGAAAAATAATTTAACTTATTACATGAGAATAAAATTAAAGTTAATTTTTCAATTTATTTATTAAGAATGTAATCATAAATATTAATTAATTTAAATAAACTCATTATTAGGAAATAATTACTGCCAGAAATATAAACGTATTGATAGAATTCATAGCTATTCATACTAAACAAATCATAGCAATAGAACCCTATTTCAGGTCCGCTTAATTTCTCAATAAAGTTCTGTATTTTCCAACGAATTTTGTCTCTAAATTTATAACCTTTAATATTCATAAAACCAAAGAGTCTTGAATATGGTTTGTGTGCGGAAGTACTAATCCATGTACTCATTATATTCATGTAAACCACTGCCCAAAAGCATAAAATAAATATTACAGAGTTACAAATAAAATTCGCCCATAAAATGTTGAATCACTTTTGTGAATCGAATACCGAAAACATTAAAACCAATGGCTGAGGTGTAATATATTATGAAAATCATTTTATTGAAATAATTATCCAATTTTTTAGTAATTATTTCATAATAATTGTGTTCTCGCATTGCATGCATTAAATTTGAATGTTTGAAACTTAATTCTGTTTTTCATTAATTTCTTTAAATTTTAATTATTGATAAAAAGCGCATATAAACCACAATGAAACCGATCCAAACATAACCAAAACATTGTTGTATCCAAACCAACCAAAGAATGTTTATAATAATCCATTTAATTGTTGTAAAAATATTCACTTTATATGAAATAAACATAAATATAGTGCTAATCAAAAACATTAAGAAAACAAAAATTACGAGAAAATAATAAATTGATTTCAATAAATAGTCAAACAATAGATACCCCGAATTGGTAATTTTGTGTAAATCTTCTTATTTAATGAATATCTGATTATCTAAATTATTTAATATATTAGTTATAAATAAGTTTATTAAATGATATGAATTGAAAAACATTAAATTTTAAAAAATATTTAATACAATAATAAATTTTTTTATTCTGTAAAATATTTTGGTACTATTTCTTCTCAATATTTATGGTAAATTACAAATTAATATCTACTTAATTAAGGATTCCAAATAAATTATTTTAAAATTATAATTTAAAATTAATTTATAAAATTTAAGTTATTTATCTTGGTAATCTTTAAAATGCTAAAACAGATAAATAATATATTGATAATTTAATAATACAAATTATTAAATGACACAAAATCCATTTAAAAAAAATTTAAAAGATATTTTTACCTTGATCAAATAATATTAATTATTGAATTAAATGTATATATTTTTTAAAATTATAAAAAAAATGTCACAGGCTTTTGCGACCAAACATTATACACGTTTATCATATTTAATAAAATAATTTTGTAACAAAATAAATATTACAGCTTTTAATTTATCCATGTTTAATTATTAAATTACAATAAATATTTATCTGCATATTTTTTCTAAATTATTCATGATAATATTAAATGTTAATTAGTTTTGTATGACTATATAATTGCTTTAGGTTATATTTGGATTAATATTCGCGTAAAGAATCATTTGAACAAGTTTATTATTAATTCTTTTTCTCACGTATATTTTTGCAAGATGAAATTTATTTACAACTGAATAATACATAATAATAAATAATTTTGAATAAAAGTTTGAATCTTTGATAGAAATATTAAGCTTTAATCAAGGTTAAAAGCTTTATAAGCTTATTCTAAATAAGATATTAGCTAGCTAAAATTTAACAGTAATGAAAATATTTAAAAGATTACATAAATATTTTTAATGTTTAAAATATGAGTAAATACTTGTTTGAATTCTTCAAACTTTTTAGCCATTTCCTTTGATTAGCAAGGCATTGAAAAGATCGATAAATTTTTTATTTTATAAAATTTCCATGAACAATTACTTTTTATAGTTATTAATATTCAATTAAATAAAGATATAGATTTAATTTAATTCTCACAATTGTAGAAAAGTATTTGTTTTTCTTTAAAATTTGTTTTTATTTTTATATCTAAGTTTATAAAAATGTATTTTTCTTTATGTAAATAATTTAATAATTATTATTATTTTAATAAGTTTACTAAAGTAATAGATTAGGCAATCGTTATGACAAATATCTCTTTTGTAATGTTACTCCCTTATGAATTTACTTAACTTTATTGATGACTGGAATATATTAAGTGAAAACTTGTAAAAAATCAAATTACAAACTATTATCTTGTTTAATTAAAAAATATTAACATGGTTAATTTTTATTTTTTCTTATCTGGAGTACATACTGAACAGACATTTTTATATCAATTTATAAATGTTTCAAAATTATATTTTCTATAATTAACTAGTTAACTTATCTTAGACATGTTTTTGCACAATTTGTTACGGTTCCATATTAATTAAATATACTGATCATAAAATTAAATTTACTAAAGATTTCAAATTAACTATTTTATTAAATTTAACTAAAATTTACAAGATTATTTTAAATATAATAATTATTTATAAAAAAATAAAAATATGTTATTTTTCTTTCTATTCTTTAAAAGGCTAACATTGAAAATTTTATAAATTTAATCCAATAAAACAAATTTTTTAAAAATCATTATTATTGATATTTTAACCTTTAAGAAATAATTTAAGCTATTGTAATAAATAAACTAGTTAATGGAATTATGCCAGCTCGCTTAAACCTCAATTATTTTTGAATTGCTTCATAGAATCAAATGCAATTTCCATTATTATAATCTAGAATAAAGATTTTAAAAAATATAATTACAAAAATTTGAGTAAAGATAATATAATTTTTAACTTAAAAGTTTTAAAAATTTATAAAATTTAAAAAAATTGGCAAAATATGTTGGCAGATAATAGCTTTGTTTGTGATTTAATCAAATAGTGTCCAGCAACAAAGTTGCTTAGTTGAACTCAACTTATTGTAAAATCACAAAATAATTAAGATATTAACTGTTTCATATTTCTATAACAATCGTCTTTTGGTCTTTTTGATCTTAATTATATCACTCATACACACTTAGCTCTTTTATTTGTTATCCGATTAAAACAAATTTGGTGTTCAATTTAAATAGCTATTTGTTATGTATTGGACTAGTATAAAATATTTTATCAATCATATGAAATTAAACTATTAATTCATTAAAATGCTTGATTATTTTTATTTCAATAAAATATATATTTTATCATAATACAAAACTTTTTAAATTAGTATTTCATAATATCTAAATATTCTAAGTAAATTTAGTGAAAACCGTTTTAAAATCGATTGATTCATTCAAAAGCTATGGAATTTTAAGGGAACTTACATAATATTTACTCGATGGAATATATTTGTTAAAATTATAAATATAAAAAAATTTTAAGTGTTGTTTGACATTATACCAAAAGTTAAACATTTTTGAAATATTTAATAAAATCCATTTGAAAAAAATAAACTTTACAGTTTCAAATTTATCCAAGCTTAATTATTAAATTTATAATAAAATAAATATTTTTGCATATAAACTTATACTTGTACTTGTTTCTTTTTCAAATATATTTATGGCAATATTAATTGTTCATTTAATTTGTATCGTTACACATTTGCTCGAGGTTATTTTTGAGCAAGATAATTTTGAATTTTTTTTATATATTTTGCAAAATGAAAATTATTCCTAATAAATAGTAAATAATATTAAGTTATATTTTATTAAATTTGTTTTTTACCAGGAATAAAAAACTTTAATCAAGATTAAACTTTTAAAGCATATTCTAAACAAGATAAGAATTATTAAGTATTTAAACAGTAACATATTTTATAAAAATAATTGCAAGATAACTTAGATATATTTTTAATATTTATATTTGTAAAAACTTGGTTAAATGTCCCTTTCTTTTTAGCTAGTTTCTTTGAAAATATCAAGGCACAGAAAAGATATAATAATACTTTTAATAAGATTACCAAAATTATTTAACATTTTTATAGTTCTGAATTTTCAAATTAATAAAAAGATAATTTGAATTTTATGCTCACAATTGTAAACAAGAATTTGCTTTTCTTTAAAATTTGTTTTTATGTTTATTTTATAGTCTATAAAAATGTGTTTTTCTTTTTCTTCATTAATCATTTCTATTTATTATTTTTGTAGTAAAAATTAGGCAGTGGTTATGATAATGCATCGTTTGTAATTTTTCAAGCGCTGGAGGGCCAGTGCACACACAGTACATACCTTTGTCTGTGTTTAAACTGATTGCTAGCGAAAGGGTTTATGATGTGCTCGACTGGTAGGGATAAAAAAACTGGTCAATGAATTTCGCATATTTTACTGTCTTTCACGCTATTCTTTAAATACAAAAGTTGAGTACTGGCAAAGCACAGCACAAATATCAAATCCAAGTTCCAGAGAGCAGAACATATTTGGCCGCTTTTTATTGTTTTCATATAAAATGTCATTTCTTGTGCTCAGAGATTTTATGTTATGTGCACTGAGAACAGAGCTCTGGTATCCATTATCTCGATATAACATCTATATGTAAATCGTTGTGTGCCATCCCCTCAATTGATTTGCAATATTCGGACCAATTCTTTAGAGGAGAAATCCATTGAAATATATTTTATTAAGTATTTGTTTGAACACTATTTCTATTGATTCGTAGATATAATAAAAGGACAAATCAGTCGACAGTCAGTCTACAGTGAGTCCACTCATTGCCACTCTCAGCCACTTTGACTCTTAATTAAATAAATAAAAGATATTATTGTCATTCAATTCATAAAAATTAAAAAAAGTGGAATTTTCTCAATTATATGACCTTTTTTTATTGAATTTTTAGTATATTTTTAAAATTTCTATATTTTATTTTCAAAATAAGCAGTAAAAATAAAGATTTTGTTACAAATTGCCCAAAATTACAATATATGAATTTAATTTAAATCAAAACTTTATCATTAATGATAAATCTACAGTTTTTTAAAATTTTTTGTTATATTTGAAAACTTTCCTTTTTAATTTAAAATATATTTGAAATAGTATAAAAAATAATTTAAAAAATGTTTTGTTTTGACATTTTATATCTAGGTTGTTATTTAAAAATAAAATGTATTAATTAATAAATTTCTTATAGATTAAAGATATTTTTATTAAAATTTTTTAAAATCAAAATTCAATTTAAAAAGAAACTTCAATCTTTATAAGCCTTTATTTTGTTTATATTATATACTCGAATCTTTAATTGAAAGCACTTGTTTTATTGCTCTTGCTCCTCCAAATCTAATTCATATTAATTTTTTTAACCACTACTATGGCTTTGTCTGAAATTTATGAAAATAAAATATTTTTGACCTAGCAAGGTTATTTTTCTAATTATTCAATATTATCTAAAATGTCTTATACCAGTGATGGTCAAAGGCGGCCGCTCCCAGGTGGTATACCCCTACCTGGACCAAAAAAAACTCAACAGACCTAGTGCTTGTCCATAGACGTAATGTAAAAGGATTAAATGATCCAGGGGGGTATTTTGCCAATTTTTCTGCTCCAGGGGGTTATTTTGAAATAACCTCCCCTATTGGCCATCCCTGCTTATACTTAAAACAATGTTATAGATATTAATTTTTTTTATGTTTTTTATAATTTAGATCAAAATTTATTAAATAAGTGTTTTTTGTATTTATCAATATTCTAATTAAATTAGAATATATAAGTTTGCAAATTTCAAAATTTTGAAAATTCTAATTGATCTTGTTCAAATTTTACTAAGTTAATTTTAATTAAACTTGGTAATTTAATGCATAATCAATTAATGAATTGTTTCAAAAGTTTTAATTTAATATCCCAAGTGGTTTAAAAAAAATTGGGCAGGATAAATATTTCAATAAAAATAAATGTAATCAATATTTGGAATTTGATGAAATGTTTTGATAATTAATTTTATAATGGTATTTACTTTTTCTTTAATATTTTTGGTTTCACTTAAATTATGAAACTTTAACTTGGTACAATGATAAAGAGTGTAATTATCAGAATGGAGACTTTTTTCACATTTCCAAAATGCTAAAACACTTAAAAAAATTATAGCATATAAAAACATTAAAACGTTATAATTATTACATTTATTATCGATATTATTATTATTGATATCGATATAGATAATACTATTATGGAAATTATCGATATTTTTATTGTTGTTATGCATATTATTATTATTATTGATATCAATATAAATATTGATAACTATATTATCGATATTATTATTGATATCGATATCATTTATATCACTTATGATATTATCGATATTATAATAACTGATATCGATAATTTTATTGACATTATTTGTATTATAGATATTAATATTTTTGATATTATAGATATTATCATTATCGATATTGTTATTTATTAAGACTGGTTTATGATAAGAATTTTGATCTTTATATTACATTATAAATATTATTATTTTATTAAATTTAAAAAACGTTAAAATTGTATCCTTATTTATAGAAAAATTTATGAATACAAAGGTTATATATGAGTATCTAGTACATTTTTTAAATTTTAATATATAATTCTTAATGTAAGCGAGTAAAAATAAATATAACATTCTCTCTGTCCATTTATATATTTTATAATTTTATTTTAAGTTAAAACTTTATAAATTTTATTAATATTACACTTTTGATTTAATTTGAAAAATTTATTAATTCAAAGTTATATAAGAACTAGTTTGAAAGATGTTCTAATTTGACTTTTTATAATTATATTGACTTTTATTTTATCATGCCAAACTATAAAACCATGAATATATAAACTTCTTATTCGATCCTAATTTTATCTAATAATAGATCACCAGTTTTTATAAAGTTTATGTTTAATTTGAATGATATTAACTTATTCTTGGTACTTTGATTTTGTAAAAAAATTTAAAAATTAATTAAAAATGTGTTTTAATAATAAAATTAATTTATTTTTTTTAATTCTAAATTTTTTTTAATTATTTTTAATGATTATTTCTAAAAGTAATTTAATTATAAATAATATATATTTAAATCTTGCGAACATTATTGTTTATAAAATATTTTATGCTAAAATTTATTAGAGCATATGATTTAAAGATTTCTCGTGGTGTGGAGTCATAATCACAATTATATTAAATAATCACAACTTTTTTTTGATCGCAAAACTGCGATATTATTTGAATGTTTAAAATAGCGATAAATTTTTTTCGACAGTAAAACTGCTGTCTTCTTTAGTGTAACCGTTTCTGATATATTTAGAACTGAATTTTTAGCACTTACCAGAGATTAACATAGGATATGGATTAACCCAATTAGCAGTAAATTAAGGTTTTAAAGTTTCAAATTATCAAATTGTTTATTGCAATAAATCTGAACCCATATTGAATTCCCATTGATAAATTAATTGATAATATTGTAAATAAAGTTAAAAAAAATTAATCTTTCGGCTAATATTCAAAATAAAATAGATTTAAAAAAACAGATTAAAAGCAATTCCTTACTTTAAAAACCATAGTAAAAATATTCAATAATTATTCAAATATATCATTAATACTGTTATTAAAAAGTGTCATACAGTTAGAAACTTATTATAAGAGACCGGACAAATAATCCAATAAGAATTAGAAATTGTTATTCCTATGACTTTGGGAATAAATATACAATCAACGCAAAAAGATCCCGGAATTTTACTCCAAATTGACATATCATTTAAGCAAGGTTATAGTTAGAATTTTCAAGTCAAATTTTTATAAATTAATTATCTATTATTCTTGTTTACAAAATATATGAAGGATTGAAAATCACCTTGCTATTTATTAAGATATGCTTATTCTTATAAGGTCAGCCAAAAATTAGTAAAAAATTCACTAATAACCTTGTCATTCTTAGGCCGTTTGATATTTTTTAAAAATTTCAAATTAATCTTGTACAGAATTTTAATTAGAAAAAGGTCTTTTCAAAAATATTTAATTAAACAAACTAGTTTAATATGACATCTTAAAAAGTGTCATTTTGTATGCCTCACTAAAAATTCAACCAAGCAAATAGTAAACAAGATAATTTAGTTTTGTAAAATGTAAAATAAACTAGATAAAATTATTCAAATTTAAATTTAAGGAATTTTGAAAATATGCTTCTAGGCAAATATAATTAGGTTGGGAGTATTGACTAAATAGTAAAATTTTGGAATAGCTATTTTTACAATAAAATTGAAATAACTAATCTGAATTTAAATCTGTAAACCGAATTCAAAAGAGAAATATGAATTATATTATTTTAGATTAATTTTATTTGAAAATTTTATTAGGGTTGGTTAAAATATGTGTCATTGTGACATATTCAACACCTTATTCCCAACCCTAAATTCGATTAAACTGAGATGATTTTTAATTTGTTTCTAATAGAAGAAGATTAATTTTTTAATTTAATACCAAGATGATTAAAATCGGTTAACAAATAAAAGAACTGCAGTTAATCAAATATCAAAAATTTTCAAATAAAAATAAATATCTTATAAGTATATGAATGAGATAATACAAAAATCACTGATTTGCTACTCAATTAACTGTAGTTCTTTTATTTGTTACCCGATTTCAGCCATCTTGATATCAAATTAAAAAATAAATCTTCCTCTATTAGAAACTTATTAAAATTCATCTCTGTTAATTCAGATTTAGGGTTGAAAATTAGGTGTTGAATACGTCACAATGACAAATATTGTAACCAACCCTAGTAAAATTTTCCAATAAAATCAATCTAAAATTATATAAAAGATATGATTCTTTAAAATTCCGTTTATAGATTTAAAATCGGATAAATATTTTAATTTAATTGAAAAAATAGTTATTCCAAAATTTTACTAATTAGTCAATATTCCCAACTTTATTATATTTGCCAAGAAGTATATTTTCAAAATTCCTTAAAGGTTAATTTAGATAATTTTATCTAGTTTATTTTACATTTTACAAAATTAAATTATCTTGTTTTCTATTTATTTGGTTGAATTTTTATTGAGGCATATAAAATGACCCTTTTTAAGACATCATATTAAACTTGGTTGTTCAATTAAAAATTTTTGAAAATGCTTTTTTCTAATTTCAATTCTGTTCAAGATAAATTTGAAATTTTTTAAAAATATCAAACGGCCTAAGAAAGACAGGGCGATTTGTGACATTTTTACTAATTTTTGGCTGATCTTATAAAAATAAGCATATCTCAATAAATAGCAAGGGGATTTTCAATCTTTCATATATTTTGTAAACAGGAATTATAGGTAATTTATTGAAAAAATTTTGATTTGAAAATTCTAACTAAAACCTTGCTTAAATGATATGTCAATTTAGAGTTAGATTCCGGGATTTTTTTGCGTTGATAGTATGTCCTAAACATAGTAGTAAAGGCACTTTTGGAAAAAGACTATTAGGAACTATAAATGACTTTATTATTGATAACAGACTATTTTATTATAAAGGATTTTTTAATATAACAGGCTTTTTGAGTTTTAATTTGTTTAAAGTCTATAATTTTAATAAAATTTATTTCATAAAACACAAGTTTTATAAGACTCTCATTATTAAGTAAACAAATAGTGATTAGTTGTCATTTAAAATTCCTAAACATAAATTGCCGAAATTAATAAAAATTAAAAGTTAAAAAAAAGGAGAGCAATGTTGTGCAGTCAATACAATTTGATGACAAGTCTAAGAAAGTGTCCTTTATATAAAATGATTTATGATGAGATATATTGCTAAAAAAATCTTATTCAATATTTTAATTCAGATAAACAACGAAAGATTCTACAAAACGGTCTATAAATGAAACAATTTAAATAATTGATGAAGTATTCAATTAAATAAAACTAATATTAAATATTCGAGTTAACACATTTTGGCAAAAGTTCAGGTTTAAAACGTTAATTAAGAGTAAATAAAATATTAAATGGATAAGGCGATTGACAAAGCGATATGTTGCGAAGTACCTAAATAGCGGCCCTTATATTGTGTCCGATAATCGAATGTGATTTTCTAATTATAAATTAATTTTAACTTCAAATCATTTTAATTTTGAAGAGAAAAATTTTAAACTTTAAGTCATTTCTTATTATTATTCGCAATAAAATTGTTTAATAATAGACTTTTTTAAAGGACTATTTGTCCGATCTCTGATGTTAACAATAAAATTCAACATAATTTTATAAAAAAATATATAATAATACCTGAATTTAAAAACTGACCAGGTTTTGTTAACATAAGGGTCTGTACGGCTATGTTAAAATAATTTTCATGTGGAGTTTAATTTAATTTTGTTAAAACTCTAAATTAATTATTTTTTAAATTTTGGTTAAATATAAACTTTTCTTATGTGCTTATTCGCTTATCGTGTGGATATGATATTTTTGTATTGTGACACAAAAATTTAGTTTTAAAGTATAAAATTTTTTTACAGGTATAGACAGTTAATACATAATATGCAAATACAAATGTTTGATATTAATTAAAATAGAGGCCATAGCCGGTTTCGAGTTTATTCGAGTTTAAGGAAATTTTTTTAAGTAAACAAATAGTAAATTTATAAGATATTAAAGTATAGATATTGGCGATATTTTGAAAATTTCGCCTTCTAGGGGGTATTCCGGAATGCCCCCTTTCGCCATCTTTGCTATAAACTTACCCTCATACATTTGTTTTCAGAGAATAATGTTTTATTAATTATATTTTACAGTTCTTTAATGAAATATTTTTCAAATAAAATATATTTTTTACTATAGAATATGAATTTTTATTTATTAATCTAATTTAAGTTTTAAATGAAGAGATATCTTTTAAACATGATAGTATATGTCGTATAAAAATGGACTGGAAAAATATTTTAAATATTAACCATGTTGAACTGGTAAGATATTCAAGCTAAATTTATCATTGGAATATTTATTTTATAATTGTTCAAAAAATAATGAATAACAAAATACATAATCAAATACAATTTGGCATCTTTTCTGGCAAATTACGATTTGGTCCAATAATTTTGACCACACGATCAACTACTGTGTAAATTATACTAATGTTACGTTACCCCGATTTAAGTCAAAATTTGTTTTTGTTCAGCATATTGGACAACACCGTCAATTGAACAAAATAGAAGCCTAACTGTATTTATTTTAAAATTATTCAAGTTAATTTATAAATTGGTTTTTAAATAAATCATGATTATAGTTTTAAAACACCTAATTAATTTTAAAATAATAGATAACTTGATATTTGAAAATATTATCAAGTTAATAAACTAAATTTTATTTAAGTAAATAAATTAAAGCATAAATTCAATTTATATTATTTGTTAGGTCGTGTAAAATATTTTTAAGCTAGCAAGAAAAGAAATGTTTGATACAATTATATTTTATTAAACCAAAAAATATTTGCGTCAAACAATTAATTAATTACTTTTAATATTTAAAATTGTTAAAAATTTATCAGAAATAATATTTACAGTTTGAAAGAATTTCAAACTTTCATAGAATAAAATCAAATTCAAGCTGTTTTTTGTTAAGTATACTAAATTATAATAAATTTTGATTTAATTAAGTAATAATAATAATAATGATATTCATTGTATTTTTAATAAAATTTGAAACAATTTTATAATGTGTAATTTTTATAAATTCAAGTTTACTGTTAACATTGTGTAACTTTACATGCAAAAATATATACACTCTACGGTATCGATCCAATTAAAATTATTAAAAAACTTTATTATATAAAATAAATTTAAAAGAAATGTTTTACAGTTTTAGTAAATATATTATTAATTACTTTTATATATTTTTGATAAAAGTGTTAATTTTTCAAATAAGACCAAGTTTATTTAAATAAATACAATTTTTTTGTATTCTTAAAAATTTATTTGAAATTTAATGCTATCATACAAATATGCAAAAACATTTGTAACACATTTGTCTTTCATGAATATTAAAATTTATATTAAAGCAAAATTTGAAAAGGATTCATTTACCTTCAGATTCATATTTTTAATTCATTAAAATTTTCATTAATAATCATCAAAAATTTATTATCAATTAGTAACGAGCAACAAAAACTTTAAGAATTAAATGTTTTTTTAAACAAAATATAGTTTAAATTGGTTGGCCTTCACTATCAACTGATATAAACATAGTTGAATATTGATTCTATATAATACATACACTCCTTATATGTAGTGAAAATTGAAAATCAGGGATGACGAAAGGGGGAGTATCCCCCTAAGAGGCCAAAATTGGCAAAATACCCCCCTTCCCTAGAAAAATTCAGAAAAAGGACCAACCCATTAGAAAATTGTGGACGGCGCGAAGCGCCGGCCTCGATTTGTTAAAAATTTTAGAAAAAATTGACAAATATTTAAAGAAAATTAGAAACTTTGACAATATTTTGAGTTAAAAAAAGTTTAAATTGAAATTTCTTATCAAAATTATCTATATGTGATAACATTTTTTACCCAAAATATCCATTTTTCAGTGAAAAATTGGGAAAATATAGCTTTTTGAATAAATTCAAGTTTAATGTTAACATTGTTAACTTTACATTAAAAAAATATATTTTCCCCCCGGGTTTGATCCAATTTTAATTACTAAAAAATTTATTATAAAAAATAAATTTTAAAGTAATGTTTTACAGTTTTAGTAAAAATATTATTAAATACATTTATATATTTTGAATAAAAGTGTTAATTTTTCAAATAAGACCAAGTTTATTACAGTAAATACAATTGTATTGTATTCTTAAAATTTAATTTGAATTTTAATGCTATCATTCAAAAATACAAAAACACTTGTAACCCATTTGTCTTTCCTGAATATTAAAAGTTTATATTAAAGCAAAATTTGAAAAGAATTCATTTATCTACAGATACATATTTTTAATTCATTAAACTTTTCATTAATAATCATCAACAATTTATTATCAAATTAATTTAATAAAATCTATATTTTATTTTAAAAAATTGATTAGAATTATATTCTTTGAACCAATTTACATTTACATTAAATAGAAAGAGAAAGTTGAAGAGTTATTTATATTTATTTTTAAAAATTTAATAAAAATATTCGGACATAAGAATTTTGCTTTTCGGACGGGATGGGACGGGCACTTTTTGCTGAAAAAGTCGGACCGGAACGGAAAAAATATTAATTTGAAATAAATATTTAAAAATTTATTAAATTTTGAAAATTATCTGTGGATTAACCAAATATCAACTGAATTCTCACAATAAATCTGTAATTTTATTGAAATTATTTTTTGTTTTTGATATTTAGTTAAGATATTAAGTTTTGGCATTGTAATAAAATTCAATAATTTTATTATTAAACATATTTATGTTGCATTCTAATTATGAGTTGAAGTATTTTTTTTATAATAAATATTGCTAGTTAAAAATATTTTACTGCCTTAATCTCCGATTTATAAAACTAGTTCTGAATATATTAATAAAGTGCAATGTAG
Organism: Galumna obvia; assembly: GCA_034695785.1. Classification (NCBI taxonomy): domain Eukaryota; kingdom Metazoa; phylum Arthropoda; class Arachnida; order Sarcoptiformes; family Galumnidae; genus Galumna; species Galumna obvia. The sequence continues at coordinate 16,400 of JAQFZM010000590.1, forward strand.
CTTTTATAAATGTTTTATAAAATATAAGAATTATTTTATAAAATTTTATTAAAAATTCAATTTTAAAATTTTTCAAATTGTTCAAGATTATTATAATTTTTGATAAGAATAAATTCATAATTTTAAAATTTATTTTGCAAATCAAAACGTTTTCAAAAAGGTGTTAAAATGCTTTTGCTAGATCATATTCCCAAACATTATTGATTAATAATTTTAAAAAGTAGATAATCATGACAAGTGCAAGAGTATTGCAAAAATAACACTTTAAAAAATATAATAAACTTTTATAAAAAATAATAAACAGTTAAATATTCTTTTTATATTTATTTGTTTATTTAATTTTAAAGCTGTAAATTATAATTTTTATGGATTGAATTTATTAATAAAAAATTATTTTATAATAAAGGGTTTTAAGAAAAAGAGGATTTTTTTACTTTTCTTAAGAATAATATCTCCAATCAAAAAGTTTAATATTGTTTTTCATCCAAACTATTTTTAATTTTACTTCTTTAATGACATTTTAGTGATTAGAAGTTATACAATTATTTGTCTAAGTAGGTAAGTCTGTTTATAGGTAATGGGGGATTTTATTGATCTTGGTATCTTTCAAAAGCTTGTGATATAAGGAATTGATTGGTGATGTTATTTTCGGCTAATGACTATCTTTTCACTTAGAATACGGCCACGTAGTAAATTGTAGTATATGTAATCGTTTCGCGTCCACATGTCCGCACACCCACCAATGCAATGTGATGCAGCGCATACAAATTTTGAAATACTTTCTCATAGTGGGATGTAGGAAATTAAATTATTTAACTACATTTACATAGTAAAGTGTAATACATTTTATCATTATGTATCTACTCTATCGGCCCACACACCCACTCTACAGGCTCATCCACCAACTCTACCTGCCAAACCATACACGCTACAAGCTTATATCAACTAGCCCACCTATTTTATCTTTTCACCCAACTATTTATCGGCTCACCCATTTACTCTACCAACTCACCCACCCAATCTATAGGCACAATTACCCATTCTAAAGGCCCACCCTCCCACTCAACCGAATCATCCACCAACTCTATAGGTTCACCCACCCATTCTTCAGACTCATACAACCAATTTACAATTTCACCAATCCACCCTATTGGGACATCCACAGATACAACAGGTCTACTCATACATTCTTCTGGCAAAACCACTCATTCTAAAGTACCACCAACCTATTTTTAGGCAATATCACACACCCTGTAGGCCTACCCATCTATTCATAAGGCCCACCCAACCATTCTGCACCCTTAATCACCTATTCAACCGGCTCAACAACCCACTCTAAAGGGAACCCAACCACTGTACTAGCTAAACAAATTATTCTGTGTTCTCCCTTTATATGAAACCAATTTGATGATAATGGGAAAATTTCGACATTTTGATAGAAACGGAGGGGAGTGTTAAGCTGTGTTATCTTTCTCTGGTGACCAACCCTTTTTTAGAAGCGGGGAAATTTCGCGATTCTGAAAGAAACGGAAGGCGTGTTAGGCAGTGATAAAAATCTCTTTTGAAACACTTTTTGATAATAACGGAAAATTTCATCTTTTTGATTGAAGGGAAAGAGTGTATTGGTAAGTTCTTTAATCCTTCTCTGATGATTATTGCTGAAAGATTAAGTAAGATAGAAGAAATATTTTAATATAATTTTACAGATAATCAAAAATGATTTGAGATGTGTATTTTTGTTTTTCAATATTTTTATTATTCTAGAAATTATAACCTAGCAAACTTCAAAATTCTGAAAAATCGAATTGATATTGTTCAAATTTAACTTGATCAAATTCAATGAAACTTCAAGGTATTATGAATAATAATATACTGCATTAATTTGCAAAGTTTGAAATTAATGTCTCAATTAAATCGGAAATTATTCGCGATAATGTAATTTTCCATATAAATGGAGAATGAATACGAATCTTTTTAATGAATATAATAGGTAATACTTTTTAATATATGAAATTACGTTATCGCCAATAAGTTTCGTTTTAATTGAGACATCAATTTCAAACTTTGTAAAATAATACGATATTTGATTATACATTATAATATAAAGTTTCATTGAAATTGATCAAGTTAATTTTGAACAAGATCAATTTGAATTTTCAGAATTTTGATGTTTGCAAGGTAATATTTTCTATAATAATGGAAATTATGAAAAACAATAATACAGTTGTCGAATCATTTTTGATTATCTGTAAAATTGCATTAAAATATTTCTTCTATCTTACTAAATCTTTGAGCAATAAACATTAATGTTTTATAGAAAAATTGAACTAGATACAATTTTTTCAAATATATTTTAAGTGGTGCAAAAATTCCATAGTTGGGATTATAAGGAAATTTTTTATTCCTAATATTGAGATTTTATAAAGGTAAAACTACCCCGGATAATTTTTTTAATATTGTATATTATACTATAAAGTTTTGTCTTATAAATTTTTATAAAATATTACATGTAATTAACAGTGTAATACATTTGCTTTATTATTGGTTTATTTAGTTTAATATCGGAAAAATTTTCATTTTTATGAATAAATCATAAATAAATATTGTAAGTTGAAAAATTGTTATACCGAAAAACTAAGGTTAGTCACTTAAACCTCTATAAATCTTGAATTGAACAGTAGATTTTCATGCGGTTTAAACCAAAATGACCTATGAAAATAATATATAATAAAATAGTTATAACGAAAAATTTGAATAAATATTAATTTATTATTTAACTATAAATTTTAAAATTTATTAAAAAATTAATTTGATTATTAAACTATAAATTACATTTACAACTTTAATTTAAGTTATATCCAAACACACCTTGCAAAAAGGTCGTTTTACCAAATTATCTTTATAAAAATAAAACAAAATATAACGGATTTTACATGATCAAAATTTTAAAGGGTATCTAATTTGATCTTTTTATACAAAATCGTAATTTTAAATCTTGCGTCATATTTTAATAGCATAATAGTACAGGGTAATATTTAATTATTGGAAAAGATTTATTACTATAAAGTAATATAAGCGCTTAAATTAATAAATAAATCAATTCTTTCTAAACAAATATTTTTCTTTCTCAATGTTATTTTAAAATTATTATTATCATGCTTTTAAAAAATAATTTCACCTTTAAATTCATTTAACTTTTGATAGTTTGAATTATTTAAAGACTGTAAATATTATTTATCAAATGTTTTATTTAATATATAGTTTCATCATTTAAAATTTTTTATGATTGAAGCGAATTACGTGTTTTAAAATAAACTATAACACAATTCCTTCATTCATTTTTATTTTTATTAAAATAAAATTTATTAATCAAATCAATAAATGAAATTTTAAAAACACTTTCTTATTTTAAATATCATTTAATTTGTTACACATCTATTTAAGTAAACCTTTCAATAACAGCTTGAAGATATTTACATGTTTAAAATAACAGCTTAAAGAAATTTTTTAATTAATTTTCTTATTTTTTAATTAGTCAAATTAATTACTTTATGAATTAATTTTATTTTAAATATATTATAAATTTTAAAATAGTATAATTGTTGTAATAATATTTCAATTATCATGAATTTGAACTGAATAGCTCAAAATTGTAAATAATTATTTAAAATTAAATAAATATAATTATTATTTTTGAATAAATTAATATTGAAGGAATTAACGACAAAATTAGTTATATTTAATTAGTGAATTTTATTAAGCTTATTCGATTTCTTTTAGTATTCCAAATAATTAAATTTGCAAGATTAGATTTAATGATATATATTGTGATTATTATTTTAAATTTAACTTTAAACTATTACACTTAACACTCCAATTGTGAACATCTCTTTATGTGAAATAACTCTTAATCTGAGCAAATATCTGAGTCCCGAATCACTTGTATTCAAAATACATTATAAAAAACACTTAATGTGAAAACACTCTAAAGGTGAACACATTTCTTAAGTCCCGTATATTATTCAAAGCACCTCTTAATGTGATCTTAAAAGTTCTTTGTTAATATTTTTTTCAAAAAATTAATAATAAATTCTATTAATAATAATTAAGACATTATTTCCATTAAAATATACTAAAATTTTAATAAATAATGTTATAAATAGTATATGAAGGGGTTATAAAATTTTTAAACACTTATATATTACACTTATATAAACACTTATATATTGCTCACTTTTATAGTGGAAAACTCCTAATATGAACCCATTTTACAGGTCCCGAGGAAGTTTCCAATTTGAGTTTTAAGTGTATATTAGTTTAAAATTACTATTTAAATTTTGTTAATAATGCATTTCATTACTTATTATTATACTTACAACAATATAGTGTATTTTTAATAATTTAATGAACCCTGATTCTTATTTAGCAAAAGTGATTAAGTTAATAAAGAAACTTGATAAAATAGAATTCAATTTTGTGATACCAAACAAATAAGAATTGTGTTAATAATTATAATTTATAAAAATTTATTTAAAAATTATAGTTATGGATTTAAAAAATTAACAAGTTACATTGCTATAAAATGATATCATTGCTTCAATTAATTAATAAAACCAAGGATGGCTAAAGAACTTGACCCCAGGGGGTGGTAGGGGGTATTTTGTTGAAAATCCCAGCGGGTATTAGGTTTTTTTTAACTATTATGACAATACTGAAGCAATATGCCTAATATAAAAGTATTAGTTACATAGGAAGTATACTTCCCACATTTGTCCACTTGGATAACACTGATTTAATATAGGTGTTGCTGGGGTAATAAAAATTATTTGAAGATTTCATTTGACACCTATAACAATACTGAGGCAATATTCCTTATATCAAAATTAAGAAAATCAAAAATATAATGAAGATTATAATGAAAGCTTTCAAAAATGTGCAGGATGATAATGACGTTTAGAAATCAAATTATAAGGTTAGCAACTTATTAGTAGTTTTCAATAAATACAAAAAAACCCTGATTAATATCTCCACATATATTAATGTATGACTCAAAAATATGCTACAATGATTAACGTTTTGTAAAATTTGACTCAAAATATAAGGTATGGCAAAAGATTTAAAGGGTTCAAAAGTGTTTGTATTTATTATTGAATTCTTTAAAAAATTAATAATGGCAATCTTTCTGAACAAACAAGCACCAGATCATTCTTTGATCCCACATTTAGAAGTTGGCCTTACAGCCCTCCGAAAATACTTGGTCTAATATAGAAAAAAGGAAAATTCGAGAAAAAAGGCAAAAAAATCTGGAAAAATTTGTCTGGAGTCCAAATCTTAAATTTCACATTTACTGTAATATGCTGCACCAAACACTCGATATATCCTCTAATTTCAAGCAAAAAATATTCCAGTCTCCTTCAAACAGTTCTTTGATTTTTTGATTGTTTTCTTCGGTGGTTACGATTTTTGGGGCTCTCCTTAAGGGGTTAGCTTCTAAGGAGGCTCTCCACCGTTTTAATATGAGAATCAAAGATTTAACGTTTGGGATTTAAGGACACTGAATGCCCAATCATTTTGATATATCACATGTATCGCTTGTTTATTTTGTTTGTCCAGGAATTGGTACCGAATTATGTTCAGAATCACTTGACGATTCTGTAAAATTTTATATTCAGAAGAAATGTTAACACCACTTCTTTAAAGTTGAATAACTTTTATATAATTTTGAATAATTCACTCAAATTTCGTTATATTTCCTTTGAATAGTTAGTTAACAAAATATAATATGTTAACTTTCTCTAACATTTACCAAAAACGAACGCCTTAAAACTTTTGCCATACCTTATATTAATATAACTTAATATATTATATTATGTTAACTACTCTAAAAATATTAACATGTTCAGGTCCGCACCAATAGTTCGGATTCCTAACGATTATAATGTCTTTCGGGAACCCAATCGGCGCCGCTGATTCCGAGCGGGAACCATTCCGAGCGCTGTCTGAAAATAACGCTCTTTCTCACAAAAAATATGTCATTCTATCAGTTGACATCCAGTTATGACTTTTATTATGTAATTGTAATTAAGATATCATTATATAAAATTAACTTAAATTATTTATTCTAGGATCTTGGCTTTAACTGATTTCTATTAATATGTTATATAGTCAGGCCTCTCTTCCTGACATTTTGATTTATGCCAAACCTCGTGTCATTTCAGTAATTTTGATTAGACACTCATATCCTATGTATGATTATACTAATATGAAATGGCCTCTATTTTATTCAAAACCCGATTTTGTTCAGCATAAATTGTTTTCTTACACTTTAATAAATAATTATTTAAACTTTAAATATATTTTTTTAAAACTGGAATTTTATCTCATTTAATATTTAATAATATCAGAATATAACTATATTTCAATTTTGGACAATAGTGTAATGAATAACTAATTTTGAATTGTTTTAAAACATTTCAAAATTTTTAACTATAATTTATTATTGTATAAGTCTTTATAATAATCTCAGTAATTCTTTTTTATTAAATTAATGTAAATTAAATTTCCTAAAATTTTTAAATTTTTTCATATATTTTTTTAAAATAAAATATTAGAAATGTGTTACAGAACAAAGAAACCAATTTAATAATTAAATTAAAAGATTTTAATTTACAATTTATAATAATGAAATCTGTGAATATTTTTTAAAAATATAATTAAATGTTTAATATTTATAAATATTTTTTAAAATATAAATTTTTAGTAATAAATGCTTCACTTATTTGTTTAAATATTTGCTTTAGAATTTTTGTTAATTAATAAAATAAATTTTTTATTATTAATTTAATATAAAAATAATTATAAAAAACAGTAAACTATGATAATTTATAAGTTTAATTAAAATTTTCAAATTAATTTAAAATCCATTCACTTAAAAAATTGAATTTCTTTACAAAACTCAATATTTTTCAATGATTTTAATTTTGAATTTTATATAAAATATTATCGGCATTTCATTTTTCTTTCTATAAAAATATATTTTGCAACAAATATTATGATTAAATCATTATTGAATTCAAATAAGTATAAATTAAAAGAAGAAAAAATTAAACTTTTATTAAATGATTGAAAATTATTTTAAAATTTAGATTAAAACTCAATAAAAAAGAATGAATATTTAGGCAAATCCTCTTTAATTTTTCATTACTTTCAAATGTTTAATTTAATCTATTAATATATAATGTTTTCTGTTTATGATTAAATTTTAATAAAATAATTATTTAAATCATTTAATTTTTGTTTCAAAAATACTTAATTCGTGAATTGAAAATTAGTTATAACTGCAGTTAAAGTAGTTATTATAAAAATAATTCAATTATTGAATAAAACAGTTTGTAAAACCTGTGAATTGATATTTAGTTAATTTTCTTAATTTAATAGTTTAACCTATATATTTAAATATTTGGGAAATTTTTATCATCGTTAAATTATTAATAATTAGTAATTATATTCAAAAATTCGTATTTTATACATTGATTTTTGTATAAAATATTTGTAAAATTGTTAACAAAATAGATTTTATAAAAATATAAAAATATTTTAATAAATATAAAAACTGTCAAAAATAATTTTTGTTTAGTTAATATACCCTTCTAAATTAATTTTATTACTATTGGGAAACAAGATTCGTTAACTATGATATTTCGCAAACGTTTTGGAGTCCTAACCGGTTTCTTTCTCATACCCTGGACCTCTGTGAAGTCCTGATATATTCAAACCATACTTACAGCAGTTGAGAGAAGGAATTTGATACACAAGTAATATATTAACGATTAATGGTCATAAAGTTGACATAAACATAATTACAATCATAGCAAGTCACGATATATACATTTGATTTATCCAAGGTTCTTTTGGTATTATTATTTAAAAATCTATAAACACTAGTACCTTTTTGGAAAACAACCTTGATATAATTTTTAGCAAATATATCCATAATTTTGTTCACCATAATGTTTGTATAAAGGAATAATAATTTTCCTATCAAGATTAAATCCATGTTTTCGAGATTTACAATGATTGATTTTAATTTCACAATCTTTGATGAAATTATTAATTAATTTTATACATTTTATAATTATATAGTATAATTGTTTTCGACTAGTTTTTCTTAAGTTATCAAGCTCAGTTTTTAGTTATGTTTTATTACTGGTATAAGAAACAGCAATATTTGTCAGTGATCTTATTACCGATTTTTTATTAGAAAGTGGTTGATGAGACTATAAATTCAAATAACGCTTCAAATGGGTAGGTTTTCGGTAAACTTGGGTGAAAATAATATTGTTTGTCTTAATTGTTTGTTTTTACCATGTTATAATAATGAAAAAACTATCATCATCAAAAATCTTAAAATATTTACCTTGTATAAAAAACAATTCACTGCTTTTTCAAATAAATATGAGACTAAATCCTCCGCAACGACGCCGGAAAGATTACAACACATAAGGATATCCGCGGTTTATTCATAAAATTTTTCATTTAATGCAAATGATGTATTATTTAAACAAAATTTATCTAGAATTATTAATTCTGAAACTGAAAGGTTTGTTCTGTTAACCAAATTACTATCCTGGTTAAGTATTTCTTCAATAATATTAACTGTGTAATCAAATGATATATTCGTAAAAAGATTAATTATATCTAAGTAAGCTATAATATTAGGCCTTGATAAACTAACTAATTATAATTCTTCAATAAATATATTAGCATTTTTAACAAAATAATTTTTTGATCTAATCGATGGACTTATTATTTGACTTAATTACTTAGCTAATTTAGATAAAGAATAAATATAATAGGGGCAAATTAACCTAGCTGGCTCACTCACTTACTCTAACAGTTTACCCACCCAATCTATAAGCAAATTTACCCATTCTGAAGGCCCACCCCCCAATCAACCGAATCACTAACTAAATCTTTAAGCCCAACCACCCATTCTACAGGCTCATTCACCTAATCTACAAGTTTACCCATCAACCCTACTGGCCCATTCACCAATTTAAATGGCCCACTCACACATTATACAGGCCAACCCAACCATTCTTAAAGCCCACCCAACCATTCTGCATCCCACCCACCTATTCTACCGGCTTGCAAACCCACTCTAAAGGGACACCCCCCACTCTACTAGCAAACCAAATTATTCTGTGTTCTCCCTTTGTATAGTTTTTTAAGGAAGGGAAAAATATTCATTCATTATAATAAAGCACAGTTTGTTTAATACGCTTAGCGAGGATCTTTCGTAATATCGAGGTATTCCTTATAATGAGATTCGTTATCATGAGTACTATTTCTATATTTAATGTCAATTTGGTCCCCTGTTCTTAATACTACTTTATTTATAACAAAGAATTCGTTATATCGAAGTTCGTTATAAAGAGGTTACACTGTATATTCAACTTTAGTTTGCGTAATAAAATACTAGTGCTTGAGTATGTTTACAATACTTTGAGATATTTACGCTATTTATAGTACAAACATACTCTACTTATATATTTTCACTCCTTTTTAGGGCGTCAAACCTAATAATCATATAATTTTATTCTGTTTTAGTACATAATAGCGCTCACTCATTTTCCTATTGTGTACACCTCAATTTGCTATTTTTGGGTATTATAAAACTAGAAGGATTTGTTAGACATGTTCATAATTTCCCGAATAAGTGGTTGGACAGGTTCCAAATAACCCAAAACAATGATCAGAAAATTCCCGATAGACTTGAAAAAGTGGTTGTACAGGCCATCGTAGATCGGTTAATTCACCGAAAGTTGGGTTGTCATTACAACAAATATTTAAAAAATCGGAGGTAAGGTCACGTGATCAAGTCACATGACAATTGCTTGAAAAATAATTTGAGTCGAGTCACGTGGTAAAGTTTTGCCTGGAAACCCGTTATGACCAATAGTTTACTACTTATAAGGTATCGTGGCATATCATATCTCTTATTGAAATATTATATTTTTCAATATTAATATATGTTTTCTATTAATTAGCATTCGATTTGAAATTGGAAACACTTTCATTATGTTTGACATCTAATTCAAGACTCTTTTAAATTGTTTAACATTTTATCAATACTTTTGTAAATATATTTAAATTTTTTATAAATTCAAACAAAAGTTTAATTAAATTTTAATTAAAAACAGTCAATTTTTTAATTGATTTTAAAAAATATGTTTTAAATGTCATAATTCAATTTATTTTACCTCAAACCCATACTAATTGTCAGTCATTGGCTGAATACTGTCTATCATTTTATTGTGATTTTGCAGTTAGTTTGTTCTACGACCACATCCGACAATTCTTTACAAGTTTATGTCTTACGATTTAAAGGTGTTGATCACAATTTACAACGAATAATAAATATTTATGACTTGAAATTGGATAGTATAAAATAATAAATAGTATAATTTTATATTACAGTTTTTATCTTGAAAGTTATTCATAGAAGACATGTTGTGATAATTTACATCTGTATAAAGTATTTAGAGTATCAAGCCCAAAGTTTATTTTATTTTAGGTGGCAAACTTTATGGGTCTGTGCCCAATAAGGCCCTATGCAAGTGCCAGAAATTTTTTTGATTTTGTGAAAGATGACATAGAATAGAACAGCTATTTTCCTTGAAAATTTTTGGTCAAATTTAAGAAGAAAAAGAACTTAAAAGAACTCAAAGTTCATGAAAATACCTAAAAATTTGGGGCTTACCACATGTTTAAATACGTTATGTAGACTTTATTTTAGGATTAATTAAAAAATGTGAAGCAACAAATTTATTTCACTTAATGAAATCTATAGAAAAATAAAAAATTTTGGGAACCATGGAAACCTGATTTTTATAGATTTAATCTATGGAATTTTGGCATAAAAACTTGATTCATTATTACATCTTTGTCTCTTGATCGATTTTGAAGATTTTGTGGTCAAAATAAAGGTAACACTTCTTCAATAGAATTCAATCATAATAATATTCCAGTATACATTACCTTCGTGCGAAAATTTGCAAAATACCCTTAAGAGTTTAGGACCCTTTATATTAGCATTTATGAACAGACATAAAATTGTTAGGTCTTAAGGTAGCATTATGGCAAATTCTCTCCTTGGATTTTGATTCATTCACCATCCCTGATTAAAATATTACTAACGTTAAAAAAAATTCCAAAATTAAATTGAATTTTTTTCAAAATTACATTAGGTATCTTGATTTTGTAAAAACATTAAAGATATCCATAAACATGTTATTTTATTATCAATTAATTAATTCAGTAACATATAGGCACATTTAAGGACTTCTTTTAAATGGAAAGCCAAAGTTTTTCCATGACTTAAATATTAACATGATATTTAAATTTTTTGGTATATTTATAGAGGACATTTTATTGAAAAACTTTGCTGCTATACGCATTTTGAAAAGGGTTAAGATAAAAGTTCCAATTGACTGAAAATCAAGCAAATAATTTTTGACACTTATAGCCTTTATATTACGTTTTTTATTATCTGAACATTCTATTCCTGAAATGGATAAAAACAGAAGTCAATAAATAATTTCCTCAATTTATAGTAAACCTCAAATAAACCCGAATAGTAAACAAAAAATCGATAAATTGATTACAAATTATTTACTTAAGAAAATGGTTCCCTTGGATACCTTTGAGGACCTGATTTTCAGAGAATTAATTGCATTTCTGGACTCCTCCTATCATCCAATGTTTAGAAGATGTTTAAAAGTTAAGATTGATAATTTATTTGAAAATATGAAGACAGAAATAATTGAAATTGTAAATCATGTAAAATCAATGTCCATTGAATTTGACAGTTGGACATCAAATGCCAATCATTTATATTTACTAATCAATTGTAACGGAATTATAAACAAATGGGCATTAATTATATTTAATTTAAAAATTTTTGAATTTAGTGATTAATGAATATGGAAAATTTGAAGAATTAAAACAAATAAATATTAAATGTCGTAAAATTATCTGGCATTTAAATCATAGTTAAACAGCAAAGCTATTACTTGAACGACAAAAAAAATATTAGATTAAAATTATTTCACTAAAACAATATTTCTAAACGCGATCACAATATTTTATCGAATGCTTGAAAGCATCACTTACAATAAATTTTATTAAATTGAATAATTTGATGCAAATAAAGAAACAAAATTTATGTGAAACTATAATCACTACATTTATGGCCTTTTATTTAAAATAATTTAATCTTAAAATTATTTAAATTTTAATTCTCAAAAAAATTATTCATATGAATTTGAAAAATTTGTAAATTTATTTTAATTTCTAAAGCATTTGATAAGAAGGATAAGTGATCCTTATTAACCAGACATGGCCAATAGGGGTCATTTCAAAATACCCCCTGGAGCCAAAAATTTGTGAAAATACCCCATCCCCTGAGACGAAAAGTCAGGTAC
>JAQFZM010000591.1:0-28828 GCA_034695785.1 Galumna obvia
TTTTTCTAGCTTAAATTGAGACTGGTAATTTTTACCATGTCAGGGCTTTACGTCGATTCTATATGTTAGGGTTCCTATTGTTAAGGAATGAGTACTAGAAAAGAGTGGGTAACCCCACACTTATAAGCTTACAACATCCATGTTTAATACCAACTTTGGAAAACTTTGAAACTAGCAATTTTCTAACTTTATTGGGATTAACGTTAATCTAATATATGATTAGTTGTAAGGATTGTTGGGATCCTCTATAAATTGTATCACTTTATAATAATTGTTTTTATATTCTTAATTTTCATATAATTCTTAGATTTTCTTAAATTAATTTTCAAAATACTTTATTAGTTTATAAGATTTAAAGTTAATATAAGTCTAAAATTTATATTTTAATTAAATTTTAATAAAATTTAGATTAAAAATTAATAAAAATAATTTACTAAACTCTAAATGTTATTTACTAATCGAAGTTTTGCACGAAAGTGTCTTTAAAGGGGAAAACCTTCCAAATGATAATCCTATGTTTTCAGACATTAAGGAAAATTACATTAAAAATAAATTAAAGAAATAAATCTCAAATATTATTATTATTATTATGAAAAAAAACTAAAAGTAATGAATTAAATTTGTTGTAAATCTAATTAAAATGTCACTCAAAAAACAAAATCCGAAAATTTATATTCATTTTTATTGCATATGAGATGTTTTATATTAAAATTTATTATTACTTAAATTCTGTATTAAATTTTCAATAATTTTGAGTCAAAGCCTAAAGTTTTATAATTCAAATATCGATTGCAATTGAAAATTCATGAAACGTTTCATATATTTAATAATAAAGTGTAGGCAAAAGCAACTGTTTTTATGAAACAAATGACAAAACTATTGATTCGTAAAATTTGTTTCGAGAAATGAAAAAAAATTAGAAAAGAAAAGTTCAATAAAAATGAAGAGAAATCTCAGATCATTTGTACCGAAATAATTGTCAGCATTTGATTCATTAAACATTTTATTAAATTCATGAGAATTGTTAAGCAATTGAAGTAATATTTCTTTTTTAAGAAATTAATTAAAATTGATTCGAGCAAAAAATAGTAAGACATCAAAATAGTATTCACTGAACACTATTCAGTTCGACATTTATTAAGTGAATGAATAATAAAAACTATTTCTCGTTTTAAGAGAGAATACAAAAAGAAAAGTTTTAATAAAAGAGAATATATCGAAGGGTTTGCATAAGTGTTAACAGTTTTTATCGACATTTCAATGTTGAGTCAAATAAGTTGGAGTCGAATGTCTTTCTTTCTGAACATTAAATTTCTTACATAAAGAAGAGACACATCGGGTCTCTCAAACATATAATACTATAAAATATCGGCAGAAAGGCGTCAGTTATTACAGTAATAACTATTGTTTTGTGAGACGAGAAACTCATTCGAGAGGTTCACTCCATTAGCAAAAGTGGCGTTCGTTCAGACGATACACAAATTACTCGAAAATACACACAATAGTTGCTAACTATGAGAAGGGATGAGTAGACCAACACTTTTAGCTCACTTTAATTCAGTGGTATATCATTAACTTGGAATCGACTTCAACTGTCGTTAGTCTTATGATCAGATGAGTCGTCATTAGTTCTCAAATGATTAAATTAATTTCGGTTTTGTTACTTAACTCAGAGAACACTCTATTCTTGCAAAATGTCGACCAATATTTGAATTCAAGAATAATTTCATTCTATTATGACCAAGATCAATGGAAGATATTTTTAAATAAAGTTATACAGTATTTAATTAGAATTGATCTTGCTTATCTCTTATCTAATTGTATTGAAGGTTGTATTCAATTTTTGCTAATTTATTCATTTGAATTGAGTGCAAATCTAATCGACTAATGGCTTGAAATTAATTAAATTGAATAGCCTAGATAATATTGTAACTATTGCTACAATTTTCACTCAATTGAATCATAACTCAAAATATTACTGAAATAATAATACAAATGAGTAGAGATTTCTCTAATAATTGGGATATTTTGGAGAAAATGATATCCGAATGAAATAAATTTGAAAGTTTGGGATAACATCGAATGTAAATCAAAATAACTTTTATTACTTTCATTTCCTTTTCTGAGACCAAATTCATTGCATCCTTTACTCTATAATAAACCTATGATTTATAATTCAATCAGAACTAACATAAATTAATAATTTACTAGATTCAATATCGGAAACTTAAATTTAGTCATTTGTGAGCTCAGGATTAGTAATATTTAAGGGTAAATGTGCTTACTACTTTTTTTGTGAGAGCAATAATTAAATTATTGTTCTTTTGATACCTTTTTGTCGGCAAACACTAAATTTGGGGAACATTTACGAACTATTGTTGTCTTCAAACGAGAGTTTAGAATATCTGTTAAGAAAAGTCTCACAATTTGGGCCTAAAATGGATCCCAAATGTAAAAGTAATAACAGTTTCGAAGTTTATCTGCAAATAACAGTACGACTGTTAGAGAGGAGGGAAAGTCTGCATCAAATAAATATCTCAGATTATAATTTAGTTCTTTGTTTCGAAGTCTTTCTGTTTTGTTGGCATCACTTTTAATGAAAATCGTTTTCTCTTAGTTTTGACCATAAATTCAGATATTTTTTTGGGTGAAATCATGGAATTCCCAATTGATTTCCCACGTAAAAAGGCCATATATATACTGAGTTTGGCTCAAATGTTGTTCTACTCTACTTTTAGCTCTTTATTAAAATGTATTCAATCAAAGTTTGATAATATCTAATGAAAACTTTCATTGAATTAAAGACATTTCAAGTGATAATAAGTAGGAAATAAAAAAATGAAAAATTCTTTTAGAGTTAGTCTTAACAGAATTGACGAACCATTTTGTTTTCTTCACTTAATTCACATAAATCTTAATTAGTGTTTGGCCTCAAAAATAAGAATTAATGAATTGTCACTCAATTGGGTAATCAATAACAGGTTTGTCACCATTGAGTCCGTTATTTTGTTGGGAACAAGTAATGCGTTTAACCACTTGAAGGGACATTTAATTCATTTTTATTTATAGTTTTGTTTCCATTCTTTCCGTTATTATATTAAACAAAAAGAAAATCAAAACAGATTTATAGACAATTAGATAAGTATAGGAATAATAGGTTTGTGTCGACGTTTTTCCAATTGTAGTGATATATGGATAAAACAAAAGCACAGACCATATGCTCGGATACGCAATCAGAAGTGGCCGATCATTAGTGCCTGAGCTAAGAGTCACTTGTATTCTAGTTATAAACCCTGCCGTTCATTACAGGCAATACTTCTCATTGTTTTTATGGTTTGACTCAAGAAAAAACTCATATCAAACGATTGTTATAAAAGTATTTTCATTGGTTTACACAATATTTTCCTTTTCTTGTGATTCACTGCAATGTTTACAGTTTTGCCTCAGAGTTAAGACAAATGATTATTTAAAACTTGGATTTTAATTTCAATTCAGAGTTATATTTGTGGAGAATCTTCTGATGAGAGGAAAGGCTGTCATCCCTATAATCAAAAACTTGTTTGACTTACAAACCATTTTCATTAAGTGAGGCTTAAATTTTTCTAATTTAATGTCAGTCTAACCGAAGAACAGGTTTTAATGTTTGAGTTGCATCTAAACCACAAATTAAACATTTGAAAGACACTGAATGACAGCTCAAAAACGGAAAGTGAGTTCACTCCAATGGAGGCCTTTATATATATTTTGAGGAAATTATTTCAATATATAATTTATAAAATAATTTGACTGTTATTTGCTTTTCATATGTCTTTTCTTTTGATTTGATATAATTTTTGTTTGCGTTCACAAAATCAATAGTTTTTCAAAAAATTTTCAAATTATTTGCACAAAAAATCTCATTTTATTTCAGAATATTTTTAAAACCAAACTTTAATAAATTCAAACATCAATTTTGACAATTTTTTTAAATAAATAATTACATATTTATATATATTATATACGTATATAATTTTTGTGAATTTTTAGCCCCAGGTTCCTATTATGGAGAGTTTTCTTTAGTTTAAAGGTTTTATTGATGAGTTCATCGGAGCCACATCTGCACAATAGAAGTAAATTAACCGAAACTTATTAATAGAGCACATATTTTAGATTCTAAAATAACTAGGGTAATTAATTTTTTATATATAGAGTAAAGTTCAAATAAAAGGGATATCTTTGAAAATACCTAAAAACTGTTCGATAATATTCATTCACGAAAAATAAGCCAAACTTTGAAACTATATTTGTTTTTATTTTAAAAATAAACTTGATTATCTAAATGCGTAATTGTCAATGTGATTATCAAGCAAAAGTTGATCTTAAGAAGTTAATTGAGAACTTATTCTTTAATCATTGGATGTAAAAATCCGATCATTAAATATAGAGAAGAGAAGAGAAAAGAAAATAATAGAATAAAAACGATTTGATGAACGACTAAAGAGTGAGATCGGACTCACTCTCAGCCAATAGAGCGAAGAGAAAATCAATAGAAAATTAGAAGAGTTGCAGTTAATCACAATCATTAGGACTTCCAGAGAAAGAAACTCAATTAAAATTGTATTCAACCAACAAATTACTCCAAATTCTAATACATTTGTTATTTATTTGGAGACGTCTTTCATTTGGTTCAAACAATGGCTTATATTTGAAGTGCAAAAGTCTTCATTAGTTGATGGATGACATTATGTTTTGCTTATTAGCACTACTCAAAGGCATTTCCATAATAGTATTCACTAAAAATGAATCATTAGTCAAACATATAATGATTTTGAGTGAATGTTGAAAATGGAAAGAATTTTACTCTTTTCAGGGCTTAAAAAAGTTAAGTTGAGTTGAGATCACAATTACTTACAATCATTAATAGGAAATAAATTGAAAGCATTTGTGAGGAATACATAATGAGATCCTTTGCAGTAGTCTTTTGCAAAAAAATTCATTTATTCTTTTCTTTACTTTTTTTTAGAATTTCTATTAAATTCTTTAAATAATTAAAAGTTTGTATAAATTCTCTTCAAATAATTGGAATTTTTAATGAAAATCTTAATTATATAGAGAGCGATGGCTTTGGGATGGCATTGGGATGGCATTCCCGCACAAGTATTAAATATTCATTTTAAGCCTAACTCTAAAGAAAAACAAAAACCTTGCTACAATTAACTGAATATATGAAAATTGGTATAAAAATGAGCTTGCTATCATTTGAAAGCTTATATCAAAATTAAAATCTTCATTTAAAATTTAAGCTGCATATGACCTAGTTTCTTCTTAATTAATTAAATTTGTTAAGTATTTAAAATTAATACAAATTGAGCATGTTTAATTATAATTAAAAAGATATTGATTATATAGGAATGACATTTAGAATTGAACTGATATTTGATTTATTCAAAAATAAGTTTCTCTGAGAGATATTTCTCAGTTTATGGAGACGTCCATTAAGTTCATTGAGAAATATTTCAATGAATATTTGTATAATATATATAGTGGTGGGTCTCGAGACCAAAATCAGTTCTCGAGTCTCGAGACCAAAATCAGTTCTCGAGTCTCGGAGAGGAGTTTCCAATCGAGTCTCGAAATTAATGTAATACAATTAAAATAATATATAATTATTGTATAATTTAAATAAACGCTAAATTCTATTATATTTGTGTTCAATGATTTAATAAAATCAGTTCCAAAAACATCAAAACATTTAATTTTAATTAAAAAAAATTATATTTACTTTTTAAAAATTTTTATTCTTTTGCCTACCATTCAGTGATTATTTTAAATAAAAAAGACCTAGGCCTTCTAATTCGATACGGGTTTGAGACTCTACCCGACCGAAAAGTATAGTTCTCAATCGAGACTCGAGTCAGTACTAGTAATATAAAAATGGAAAATAAAAAACATTTTTAGAAAGTTTCTCAAAAACTTTCTTTTTGAACTCTACCTGATTTCTGACGATATTAATCTCATTTTAAATTTGGTTTTCCATATATTTCAGTTTATAGTTTAATCATTATATATATATCTAAAAGAAAATAAAATGTGAACTTAATTTAATTAAGTCCTAACTTAGAATAAATTTTAATTAAATTCAAAAGAAATATTTTTTCGAATAATTTTTAATAATTTGTATATTTGTTAACAATAATGACTACAATTATTTAAATGATTAGGTAAATCATGATAAAGTAAAACTTGTCATTATTTTCAAATATTATTAGATAGTCTAATATATACTGATATATACCATAAATATTGATGACAGGTCAAATAAAATGCTAACTTATATCTAGGGAAATGTGAGTAAATTGTGATGTCTTGGAATTCTATGATTTTATGTTATTTCCTGATATTTCACTTAAAAAGAAAAACAGAAAATATAAAAAAATTTCAATAAAATATTTGTTTCGTTTGCGGCTCTTTTGAGTTCTTCTAAGTTTCAAAAGAAAAAATTGTAATTCAGAGCTGAGTTAACAAATTGAATGAACGCTAAGAAAAGTTTACTTCAATCTCTACCTGAAAGTTAGAAGAGTTGAGAGAAAAGCCTCACTTATTATATGCTTTTATTCGGCACAGATTTCGGTTCAATAATTTTATGAGACGATACTAAACAAATAAATTAAAGTTTTCTTTTGATATATGAGCTCAACATTCGTCTAATAGAAAATAGTTTTCTAACAACTCTTTTGTTTAAAATAATTTCAGTGTGAAATAATCTTGGACAATATTGTTGTCTAACTATTTAAACACTACTTTAAACGATGAACGCATTCGACTATTATTTATTAAATTCTTTTAGATTTTAGTGTCATTCGAGCCTTTGTTTGAAAACTTATATAATATATAAACTTTAATGAGAATGAAATTTGATTTCAAAATATTGTTACTAAAGTTTTTTTTGGAAATACAATCATGTTATATTTTGTATCATATTTCAAATGAGTCAATTAGAAAAATCAAATATAAAGTATATAAAATATAAAAGAGTTTCACCTTATATACATATATACATCTGTTTATAGCAGAGCTTCACTTTGATTGCACTTATTGATAGTGCATTTTGTGCGTTTGCTATGTGAACCCTATGAACACTAAACTTGGTTAATGAATGAACATGGTTGTTCATACAGTAAGTATAATAAAATATTTTACCCCCTTTGCAATCAAGGTGAAGCCCTGGTTTATAGATATGTATATCTAGGTCAAAACATCTAAATCAGGCAAAATACTAGTATTAGAGGACCAAGGTAGTAAAATTTAATATAATCAAATAAATAATGAATTATTTTCTTTTTTTTCTATCTCAATATAAATTATAACCTGCTAACTTAGCAAGTTATTTTATAATTCTATTAAGAAAATATGATTTATATAATAAACTTGTAATCTCTATGACTATAGTTGTTATGGATGACCACTTCATATTGCTTTTACTCATAAACTATGAAAAATAGTTACGTATTTTGTGTGAATGTCTATTTATGTTTAAAAGATATTAAATGTACATGCTCATATCTAATTTCTAAAATTAATAAATGACTTAAGGTTATAGCTCTAACTCTATGACTGTTTTATGATTAAATAGAAATTTTTTTAATTAATTAAAAATAAGTTTTTTAATGAGAATTTGCTTTTAATTCTAAATAAACGAAATTTTGTATAAGAAATTCAATTTGATCTATATAATTTGCTTTTGTTAGTCTAATTATTAAAGTTTTCAATTAGCTCCAGGTTGATTTTAGTCATTGCATTTGCAAAAGAATTTTCCCAAACGACTGATTAACGTTTTGTGATCACCGCTTGAAATGAAAATTGTTTTCATTAGTTTTAAGAAGAACTTATCAGAAATGAGTCTCCAGAGGCTATCGACTAATGAAAAGAAAACATAATTGTTATTATTATTTGCTTTGGATTATCGGAGAGAACATTACATAACCCATAATTGATGTACAGCTCATTTCAAATTGCAATCAGAATTTCAATTTACAAAAATTAGATTAAATTTATTTTTATGACAAATGTATTCCACTAAAAATCAGGGTTTAAATTACCAAGACTAGTCTCTCAAAACCAAAATAATGTGGAAAATTATTTGCTAGATCAATCTATAATAAAGATATAGATTAAGTTGTTTTCATGAAATCAGAATTATATGGAAAACAAATAATCCCTAAAATTTAAAATCAAATAAATTTAATAATAATAATAAAAATGAAATCTTAAGCGTAACTTATGTTCACATATTTCAGAATTTTATTTTGCAGTAATAGTTCTTACATTTTTCAAAGTAAATATCTTGGATATAATGGTGAACATTACCAACAAATATCAGTACCAGTAATGGGGAAAAGATATTGAAAACTTTTGGAATAAAAAATTTTTATATAAAGAAAAATTGACAAAAAGAGCTTTTCATATGTAAAAGTATTATTTATTTCAGTAGTGAACCAAAAATATTTTATATAAAAGTATTGAACATAACGTTAGCCTCAGAGCCAAAACCTATTCTAAAGTCCATTAAATTCACAGAATATTTATTGAGAAATAAATTTCAATGAAGTCGTGAATGAGTGCCTTCGATGTCACAAACATTTCATTTAATTCTGTTTAAGTATATCTGTTTTCTTAAGCATTTTCTTCAGTAATGTTTATAAATTCCTTAAAAAATGTGATACTTTTAAATTTATCATAAAAACTGTTAATGTTTGTGTCTTAAAATAACCTTGATTATTCAATTTTTTACATTAATATTAATTTGAATGAAATTATTGATAGAATTTAATGAAAATACTTTGTTTTCTACTTCTCTCACACTCTCTTTCAGATAAGATATTAATTATTTATTAATAATTTATTGATAATTGTTGTGGTAATGGTTGAAGAATAGATGAAATGCTTTCGTTTGATTTGTTTAATGACTTTAATTAGATATAATGCAAAAGTAGTCCCAAATCTTTGCTTAAATCCTAATTAGAGTCAGAATCGAGTAAAGGTCTCATAATATGTACGAAATTAATGTCTCTATTTTGGATTCGAATTTATTATTGAGACTAAACTAATGCCTAATAGTCTTGAGAGGAGTGAGTGGTCGGGAGCCAACTCCCATCGGGTTAGAAGTCTTGTCACTTGTCAACCACTGCTACAGTGAAACACCTGAGCCCTACTCTAGAATTAACTTATATAATGTCCCTGTTTTTAGTATAATATTTTGAAACGGGTGGCAAAATCCGTAATCTTGGAATAAATTCAGTGATAATCAACTCCCAGAAGATATAATGTATTGATTATTACATTCGATATACGAGTGATTCATAGCTTCTAAATATTATTGCTTTGAATTTTTGGTAAATCCATTGAATATACTTTAGATTTGAATCAAAGCTTATTATTTGTGCGACGAATGAAAGAAAGAAAATATTGATTACATTATAGAGAAGTCGGTTTGCATTTTGCTCTTCTCTTCCTTTTGTTGTCATACAATGACTGCTGGTTTTGAATCCTGGATTTGAGTCATAGGAAACATTTCAAACTTATTTGAATCGTCAGAAGGGAGTCCTTTCCTCAAATAGAAAAAGTTTTGATTCAAATTAATATTTATATACTGAATGTTACGCTTCAATGAAAAGTTAATTATAAAATATTTCCTTTTCTAATAACTGTCTCGAGATTACACTCTGAATGAAATATTCATATTATTTAAGAAAAGAAAAGACAGAAATGAAAATACTTGTAATGAATGTAAACCTTTATTTCATTCATCTATAAAAACATTAATTTATTTTATGCTTAAATAAATATCTATAATTTCATATTAATATTAGTTAATATAATAATAAATTATTATTCTGAGCCTTAACTCAAAATTTCTTCAAAAAAATTCATTAAATCTGATTACTTTTCATTTCTTCGTACCGACAATGCAGTGAAGTGTTATTTCAGGGATAATTCAGGAAACTCTTCAAAGAAATGCAAAAAAAGATCAAAATTGTCATTAAAATTGTTATTAAAATCTTGAATTCCTTTCTTAGAACTAAATTTGTGATAAAAATGGTATGTTTTGTGACATTCAATGAATCTTTATTTTTTTGGGATAAAAATTTTACTTTTCTTTATTATTAAGTCATTATTATTATTGAATTTTATTGAAATATCATTTAAAACATTTGTGTTCGCATCGAATATATTTTATTCTTAAGAGTAATAATTATTCGATTGAAATATAAGTAATCATATAAAGAATGGACATCGAATCAGAAATTAGTTTAAGTTAAGCCAATTTTTGAGTTTCTCTCAGAAAAATAGATTAATTAAATATGGCATCAGTTGGATGGACACCCCTTCAGACATCAGGGAATTACGTGCAAACAATCCGGTGCTGACAAATACCACAAAACACAGACACGAAGTCAGCACATATACCACTCATATCAAATGTATGTCAGAACAGACATTAGAAGGGAGAGGGAGAGAGAGAGAGAGAGAGAGAGAGAGAGAGAGAGAGAGAGAGAGAGAGAGAGAGCTCAAAATGAGACAAACAATTGGTTTAAAGGATTCGACAGCCAATCAAATACTGACAGACATTATAAGTCTTATTGTTTTGCTTAAGAACTGAGTACTGATTACTCTTTTTTATATAAGTTTTTGTTGTATTATTTTGTGGCAATAATTCAAATGTTAATTTCAAAATGCATTTATATAATTGGCATTTAATTTTTTTTATTTTTTAGCCGTAAAACTGATTTATATAAGGCGTCAAAACTGGAATCATTTAAATGTTTGTTATATTAACGAAGTTTGAGTTCAATTCAGTGGAGAAACATTAGACCAACAAAAGGAACAAAACAGAGCTCTAATTAATTACAGACTAAATCACGTAATGAAAAGAGCAGTAGTCATATGTAGTCATATGTAGTTATATATTTTGTAAGTTTTTAATGCATTTATTCTAAACAAATGGATGAATGAATAGATGTCTGTCCAACACTTTCCTCAAATTTCTATGCATTTGAGATGAATCATAAAATAAATATGGAAAGCAAGTATGACCAAGGTCTTATTCAGAAGACTTTAGTATTAGATAAATATTTTGAGCTAGCTTAATTTGAATAATAGTATGGATTTAAAAGAATTTGGAGGACTTTTCCAATGACTAATAGTGACTATTGTTATGGATGTCTACTCATTGCTATCATTAAAAAGAGTCCAAAAAATGTGATTTATTTAAATCTTATTTTAGTTGAAACTCGTATTTATCCGATGATAATATCAGCCGTAAATCTGGACTCAATTTGAAGGCGACACTCATTTATATTTCTTGTCTTTTATGCGATTATTCGTTCATTCAATAGAATTGTGGAAAGGGTCGCAAAACCGTCTCATTTAATAATACAGTCCAATGATTTGAAGTGAATGCAAGAAATAAATGCAAAAATTATGGCTTCACTCGATATAACACAAAAATTTCATTAAATTCACTAAAACAAAGATTCATCTAGAACAAAAAGATAAACACTAAAAATAATAAAGATAAAATCTCCTTCATCTTAGTAAAAATGGACTAGACAATTCATTTTAGATAAGTACAAAAGATCCTGGCTTATTTAAAATTCAAATAGAAATTTTATGCGTTGAAAATAAAGAAAAGAACAAAAATAGGCACAAGAAAACTTGCCAAGGGTGTTTATCATGCGCATCATTTATATGTTTGGAGTCAATTCAATAAATAGTTGGAAAACATTGATTTAGACTATTATTAATAGATTGAAATGAATGTAAAACATTTGTCAAATGATTATAAGGAAAGTAAAGCGAAATACAAAAATAAAACATAAAACGATTCATAAATCCTTATTATTTGAAATCATTTAAATGAAAACTCTTTTAAAATACAAATAAATTGATTGTATTTTCTATGAACTCATAAATGAAAGAATAGATTTTTATATGATTTGCTTCAATTATTTTTAAGAGAAAGTAATTTCTCCTAAAATTTACAAAAACTCAACTATTAATGCATTTTCTTATCGATAGAAACTTATCAGTTATAACGGACTCCTTTATAAATCATAAAATATAGAATCTTATAATCAATCAATCTTGATCATTTTATTTATGGCTTTCAAAATCTGAATCTCTGGAGAATTTATGTGATATGACCTTGCTGATATTTTCTGTGCTTATCTACTTTTTAATAATATATCAACAAAATTAAGTCTAATTTGATTTATAGAGAAATAGTTCTAATTTTATTGATTTATATAAACAGAAAAAGTTTTGAACTAAAGATTAATTAAAAATATGTAAAGAACCGAATGTTATGTATAATTGGATCCTCTCTTCTCGCAAATCAACGAAAATTTGCATAAATATTAAACAAAGTTATAATCATTGCATGCAATCTATAAATATAAGCAATGATTAGATTGCATTCACACGAAAATTGCATTTTTTCTAAACTTTCACTAAAAGATTATATCAATTGAAAGGATAAAATTCGTTATAAGTTTTATGTAACGAAAAAATTCAAATCAGATTAAAGTAATTCCGTTTAATCCTTAAAATAATTCTCTGAACACAAGAAAAAATCAGAAAACTTTGTTATCGTTTAGAAAATATAGATTTGATTTTTACACCAAAAATACGATATTTTTTACTATATTTTAAATGAAAAATAGTTTGCATTATATGCTACGTATAAAATATATTTCTAGACCCGTATCAGATCAGTCACTGTCAGAGAGACTCTCGTTTTATGTCTGAGCCATCTTTGATTTGAACACAACTCGAGTGTAATATTTATTATCATTTATTCGAAAATTATTCAAAAGAAATGTCTGAATCATTGGTTTTTAATTGAAATTTGAAAAAATGTCACATTTCTTAAGAAATGGTTTTTCATTTCTCTTAAGACATGACTTCTATAATTGAAGTTCAAAGCAATTATCGTCAAAACATTTATTATGAGATCTCTAATAACCAGTGATTCGCAAAACAAGAGTTCAATTTCCAGAGAAATCAGTTTCAGATCAATGAGTTGTTCCATGAATTCAATGAATCAAATCTAGTGATGGATGTAATCGATATTATATCATATGATTTATTAAATGCCTATTTCTTTGAGTGTTAGACCACCGAAAAGTGCAACAAAATGATTGAAATAGCGTTTGAATGAATACTAATTCATAAGATGTGCTCATATGTCGGGCTCTGAACTCATGCAATAGCGATGTACTGAAAATATGAGCTAATATTCCACAACAAAATCCATATAACACTGAATAGCTTTGATGTCATCCAAAAGTTATATCAAAAACATTATTCATGCGTTTAGTATTCCTAATATTTACACCTGTTTTGTGTCCTCAAACATAATATTTCATTGATAGGTTCGATAGGCTATACTCTAAGCAAACAAACCCTATTCTCATCAGTTGATGTCTTGGGTGTAATGTAAGGATAGAATAGTTTAATAACTTTGGAATTATTCTTCAAATCAAAAAAGTTTTGAAATGACTTCTGGGAAATGAAAACCATTTTGACGTTATTTTGATCACAAATTTTTGTCTTAAATCTAAAGAAAAGTTTTGAAATTCCGACACAAATGCGATGTTTTATGAGAAAAACACAAATCTTTTGCCAGAATTCGTTTGTCGATGACTATTATCTGACCAGATTTGGAGAATGTCTGTCATCATATGCTGTTCAAAACAAAAGTCATTTTATTACTAATATCTATAACTGGGTTTTAAAGAATTTTAATGTTTTTCTGGAAAACAACAAAAAGCAAACGACACCCGAAAAGACATGAAAGAGTTTATGGTATGAGAAGTCATAACTTTCTTAACTGTCACTCTTAATAGTCTCTCAGCGTTTGTAAAGATTACAAATGGTTTTGAGATAAGTTTTCTTCTCTTTTATGTCTCTTAAATGTAACGAAACTTTTTTATATGTCCGCCAAAAATTACTTTAAGTTATAAATTATTAGATTTTTCTATTGTATTGCTTTCTATTCGTTTTATTTAAGATTAAGAAAAAGAGAGAAATGAGAGAATTGTAATGAAAGAAACGACAAATGATATCGTATTTGATGTTTAAATTCGACATAATTTTTGATTAAATAATTTTTTTGTGTTATTTATTGTCACTAAACTTGTAAAAAGTAATTCAATTCATAAATAAGAAATTAATGCAATTTTCTTGTTCTCGATCTAAAAGAATGCAAGAATTGTGTGACTAATAGTGAGCCAAACATCGATTGATTTGTGAATTTCGTTTGATTTTCTGTCAGATATTAAATCATTTATAGTTTCGTTACAACTATTGTTATAATATTAAAGACATTTAATATAGAATTGAATAAAATAAATGAAATAAATGAAATAAATTTAATGAAATCAATGACATAAAAGATTGATAGTGTAATCAATCGTGTGTTGCAATGTTTCGGTTGTTATAACGTTTTCAACCTTTAATTTTTGGTCAAACGATTAATTAATATTTGGAGCAAAAGATAAGTCACGAAATATTATTCTTTAACCATAAAATCATTTCTAATCAAAGTTTTCGTTGAAATTCGAGAAAAAGGTTTTGATGACAGTTTACATGAGTTGAGGGCCAATACATGTAAAACCAAATACAAAGTGAATGATAGGCGACTCCAGAAACTCATCAATAAAAGAGTCTCTGATTAATTAGTTTGTGTCCAATCAAACATTATTGGGAGAAAAGGCGTATAAATGTTTGCTCCGGACATACAATCGAATACAATTGCCGTTATATAAAAGGATAGAAAAGAAGTGCAACAAATATAAGACATATATTGAGTGGAATTTTTCGACATTCAATGCAATTGAGTATTGCTTTCTATTATTACAATCGTTGGGCCATTCGTTTCGTTTAATTAAACGGTTGTGTTGTCCATAACAACCACTACCGGAGCGCTCAGATATTCAAAGCAAAATGAAAGAATCGAGTGGTATATCAGAAGAACCCTTTTGTGCCAATTATTTATGTCTAACCATTAATGAAGTCGAGCCGATCCCAAACAAACAATAATGCGATAGTGAGAGCACAACCATTCCCTGTCAGTTGAGTATACACTTTAATAAATTGATGTGCAGGTGCTCTACACTCTCATTCTATACACTACTGTATCCTCATTGGAACCGATTTCTGGCCTATTTATTCATTTTGCCGGATCATCAACCAATCTCTGGCAAACACTTTGTCTTAATGTTCCCGACGTTACACTATTCCAGAGTATTCACTACCGACTCCTTCACTCTTTTCTGTCATTCAGTCCTCTCTTTCAATGTCTGTCTTTAATTTAGAGCTTTTCTTATTGTTTAACGATTTTATATTTTGTGATTCACTTCTAAAACTAAATATTGATTGAATTGACTGAACTTCAAATTCACCAAAAATTGATTTTTGAATACAAATAAAAATTTCAAATTAATTAATAAATTAATAAAATTCAAGATTTGCTTTCACTTAATAAAAGATATTTGATTTGAAGTCAGAAGAAGTGCTCAAATTTTATTATAAGGAAAACAAAACTAGAAAAGAAGGTTCAGAGAAGTCTTAACTTATTGAAATTTATGACAAATATTAGGGGTTATTGGCTTTAATATACTGTCATATCTGACAAAAAAGCAAAGAAATGGTAAAGCATTGTGTGATCACAAACTATAGGAACATTTCCAACGGAATCAAACATATTATACACGTCTAGTCATATAAAAATAGTAAAACAGAGCAGAGATTCTGAGCTTAAGTCACATCAAAATCATAAGAAATTCAATGATCACGACTAGAGTTGATTCCCATTTCATTTTATGTTATATTTTGTTTGTTTTGCCGCAAATATTCTGAATATCGAGATTTAGTTTGTGTTCGTGCCTTCAGAGGTGTTATCAAAGTCCATAATATATCCAGGGTAAATAACTATAGAATTAGTGTCGACTCTCTCTTCAATTATATGATTAAATAAATTTGTTTATATTTATTAGTTTGGCTTCACTTTTGGGAATATTATTCCTCTTAATATCTATTCTAAGTCTTTCACTTCTATAATAAAATTTGTGCACAAAAAGTCTTCTTTATAATAATGAGCTTGCTCAAATATTTTTTGCACTTTATATGATTTGAAAAGAATTAATTTATAATAAAATAGAATTCTTATATCATAGAAAACTCAAACACAAAATATATAAAATTAAAGCTCATATATTTAAACTAGCTAGATCACATATTTATTTTTAAATAAATAGAAAATCTAATTATTAAACAAAAGATTTTAAAAAATATTATTTTCTTCTTTAATAGAAGTTATGAATTAATAGAAACTTATAATAAGATCCAAAACGAAAGGAATGGATCATTAAGTCTGGGCTCACAAATGAAAAACTCTAAAAAGTAAGCGTTAATAATCCCGGATTAGATTTTCAGATTCTCTTTGGATTCCAATCCCAGAAAGGAATCATACCTTTTGTTGAGTTTGAAATTATAAGATATTATAAGAAATTGTTTTTCATTATTTCTTTTTCAGAAAAGTTGAGACTAAATCCCTTCACAATTGACTTATTTACTGAAAAAAAGATTGAAAAACAGATAATAAAATGGATGAGATTTTGCTTTTTATCCATTTTTCTTGTCTTTGAAACTAATATTTATTCCGAATCAGTTTTGAATCATATTTTTATTAATATATCGAGAAAAATGTCATTTAATTACATTAATAATAGTTAACATTCAATGTATTACTAATAAGAGTATAAAATTTAATTAATTTATTTATAGTTTTGTAATTTAAAACTTCATCTTTTTATAGATATTCATTAAAATTAGGGATCTGTCGCTAATTAGACTCAAAGACATAACAATTGCCTGAATTTTCTGAAATTAGTATTGAATTAAAGACAGCGATTCACTAATTATAGTAAATGAAAATAGAAAAACAGTCTTTTGTTTGAACTGTAACTCAGAATATATAGATTCGAGAATTTAATTAAAACTAATCGTCTGAATAACAAAAATTCAAATATTTTTTTTCCAAAATCAAAGTTTATTTTTGTTGTTCACAAGTCTTAGCATTTATTTCAATTTGAAGAATAATATGTGACATCAATTTATAGATATTATTTTTATTCATGAAATTGAAGCAAGGCAATTTATACAAAAGTGCATTATATTAAATGAATTCAATAAATTTAATTTCCGTTTTTTTGCTCGAATCAAATCAATTCAAAATTAAGTTATCTTTGGGGCAAATAATCAAATGTCGAATGAGTTTAATCTAAGAAACAAATATCGAAATACAATTCAAACTCAAATTGAAACTGATTTTTGTCATTCGATGCCCTCTCGGCTCAGCTTTGGATTAACGAAAGAAAACTTATGTCCTAATGATTTAGCCTTCAGTTGACAATACGTTGATTGAGATCTCTTTGACTTCAAGAGAAGGGAGAGTCAAGAGTCAAAGCAAACCATCGGCTTCTCCAGAGAGGAACTATTTTTAGCCCCGGAGTCACACATTGAGACCGTCTGACTCTTTGCAAATAATAATAATATTTACAAAATTAAAGTCTCATAATTTCCTTAAACATAAGTATATTGAATACATTAACATATTTTCTTATATAAATAATTGAGGCTTTGAATGATCTAGATTGATCTAGAACTAGATTGATTGGAAAAATTCAAGTTATTGTTATTTCAAAGGAATTATCTAAAATGTTTTCGATATAATAATCAAAGATATTTTAATAGAAAAATTCGATAAAATATTGGCACAAATTTAGTGTCCAACTCTTCCAGAATTTATAATATGTGACACATTTTAGAGTTAGTGTCAGAAAAGCAAAAGTTTAATAGAAAAAGATATTGCATTTAATGCACTTTTGGCTTCATTTTTGGCATCAGCTTTGAATTGAAAAACAGATTCTCTTTTTTTACTGAATAAAAGGTGTTGTTATGTATGGAAAGCAAAGATTTAGTGTCATTTGCAGAGAAGTCAACCGTCAACTATTCGTAGAGCAGTAGAGAACTGACAGCTTAAAAGAAATTTCTTTGCAATTCATTGATTATTACCGAATGAATTTCGAGAACTTTTTCTTCCAAATTTCATTCAAATATCTCTCTCTCTCTCTCTCTCTCTCTCTCTCTCTCTCTCTCTCTCTCTCTCTCTCACTCTCTCACTCACTCACACACACACACACACTTTCCTTTCCTATCTTGTCCTTTCTCTCAAATTTGTGAATTCCTGCAACTAATGGTTAAATTAAGAAAAGAAACGAATTGTGAAGAATATATTAAATGAAAAGTTGTGTTAAACTAATGAAAACAAAGATTTTATTCACAAAAGTAACGGTTTGTTCAAAACATTTATGTTTCTATAGATGGTATAATTGTTTTAAATATTTATCTCTCGACGGGATTATCTCTAACTTCTCGAAAGTACCTCCAAATGTATGATAAAACTAAACCAAAAGTCTAACCATTTAATGGTTTGAAAGTAAAGTTTTACGCAAACATTATATTTTGGGGATAAGTTTATCTCATTTTAGTATCTGTTAATGACTTTAGATATCATATCGTAAGAACACTAAAATATTGAGTCTGTCCTTTGGCTTAAGTACTTCGTCCGGTTTGCCGATACACAACTGTCACAAACACTTTGTTATACAAATTTGTTCTAAACTTCAAAAATAACTCCAAATACTCATAAATAAGTCCATTAACTGTATGTATATAAAAATGGGATTTCATTTAATTCTCTTTAACTTAAAATTAATGCAAATAATTATTGTATATAAGTTATAGATTTAAGATAAGAATATGGCGTTCGATATGAGTGAACTAACTTTTGATATTCATTATAAATGTATTATCGTTTCTATTATTAAACTAATGTTCAAAAATAACATTCAATAAATGTTTTGATTTTGATTTAGACTTCAATTTATTCTTTAAAATAAGTCTTATCGTTGTTATTGTCGTCAAATGATTTACATTTATTAAAAGAATCACTTCATTCAATTATTTACATACCATTGACTCGAGAGAGAGAGAGAGAGAGAGAGAGAGAGAGAGAGAGAGAGAGAGAGAGAGCGAGAGAGAGAGAGAGAGAGAGAGAGAGACAGAGTTATGAAAAGAATTTTAATAAATAGAAGATTTTAATATAAAGTTTTGGTTCATTTTATAAAAGTTGAATCAATTGTTAGTTGACTGAAATAATTTAGATGAAGTGGTGAGCCGTGAGTGAAGGAAGTGGCACATCATCATCATTACCATCGATGCCATTATCATCTGTGATAATAGTTTGCCATCAAAATGTTTAATAGTTGAGTCACAAGAATTCTTAAGTATATCTTAGTATCAATTATTGCAAACAACTCTTAATTCTTTATTTTTATGATTTCATCCAAAATTTTAATGAATACTTTTTTTGAGGAAAAATTCAATTTTACAGTCATTTCACTGAATTCTTGAATATATTTTCAGATTTAAAGAAAGTTTTAATTTAAAAGAAAACAACTTATATATCAAATGAAGTTTTTGTTGAATAATTTGATGGCAAACACCCAATGAATAAAAGATTAGAATCAGTGATGAATTGGATTCTTATTTTGATAGCGATTTTATTCCGACAATATTTAATCCGACACAAAATGAATGCAATTCCGTATACTTTATATTCTGTTTGTGTAATAAACTTAAGGACGAAAAAAGGAGTTTTATTCAAATGAAACTTATATTATATATAACTCATTAAACCAGTGATACCCAGAGGATAGAACTCAACTTTCTTTCTTATTCTAAATGTTACTAGTACATATTATACATGATAATTAATAGACATAATTTATTTAATATCAAATATAAGAAAATTTGTGCTTTATTATTTTGACAAGGTTAAAAATTTTCAGTTCTTTTATGGATTATTTGTTTTTGAAGAGTTTGTGCGTCATTGCATTCAAAGAAGAAATTCATTTGAAATTTTGATCGAATAAAACATTTTTGTTCTAAAGCTTATCTAAATATCCACTTAAGTTGATCTGGGTCAAAATAAACATATTATTTGAATCAAATTAAATTTATTCATTCATTTATGGCACTGCTTTCAATGCAGTATTCAAATGAATCCACAATGTTTTCATTATATTATATTTAGTATCTTGGTAATTAGATCTAATTGTTATAACTAAAATTTCTAATTGATAAAGGTTATATTGAGTTCTGACAACAGTTGCCTTTTATTAATTTATGGTTTTTTTGAGATAATAATTGAGAAATGAGTTAACTCTCTGGAGATTCAAAATTTCAAACTTCCCTCGACTTGTATTTTGATTAAATCTAACTAAAACTTTTGTTTTATTCCTATTTGTCTCTAAATATTATAGTTATTTCAAAAATTATATTATTATCTGAGAGTCTAATGACTTATAGGGAATATAAGTATAAATTAAATATTCGTTAAATTATTTATTAAATAAATAAATGTTTTTTGATTTATCATGAATGAAATCTTGTTTCCAAGCTGTTATCTAGCTAAAATTAAGCTAAATTAAACTATTAATTTGAGTCTAGACTTAAATTTTGAACAAATGTTAGATATTTTAATAGGATTTGAGACGAAGGGAACGACTGACAACTTTAAGATTTTATACTAAAAAAGAGCCTAAAATTCAAATCATTGATACGACTGAAGAGGAAATGATCAGACATTTAGCAAATGGTTGAGTGATTTTATTCTTGATTTATATTTTGAAAATCGTTTTTAAGGAGAGAAATGTTTCACAAATGAAATATTTGACAGAATTTAGAGAATCATTTCTTTACTCCTTTTTGTGAAAATTTATGTTAAATAAGGGAACGAAAAGAATTATAAAAGTTTTCGTTTGAATGTGTTATCGATGCAAATACGCGAATCAAATGCGAAATTGAGTCCTAAATGTTGTGCTGTGCTATAAGTCGATACTATTATCCCAAGTGAGACAGTTTTCACTGGAGTGGCGGCACTTCCTCTTGAATTACATTCACATTCTTCCTGTTGTTGTTGAATGTCATGTTTTCTAGACATTGATTTTGTCAGCCATTCATCAAATTAATACTCCATTAAAGATGTTCTGCGGTTTTATCGACAAAATTCTACTTTAAATTAATATTTTTGAAATAAATATTTAATAACAAATTTACTATAATTTGAGTAAAAGTCTGGAAACAAAAAAAATATATAAAATTAATGAAATGAAAAATTGCAACGATTTTGAAATTATCCATGACATTTACTAAAAATGAATGAATGAGGAACAGTTGCACAGCATATTAGAGATGCGCTCAATTTTGTGAGCTATAAATATGTTTCCATTTAATTAAGATTTTGAACAAAACGTTAGTTTAAATGAGAAGATATGCATAATTGAAACGATTTATTCTCAAAATTCATTTAAACATTTGTTTGCATAAAAAATGTTTCCAAACATTTAAAGAGAATTTGTGGCACTTTTTGTGGAACACTTCGGGACTAAAAAGAAAAACATAATTAGAAATCTATTCTCCGTTTCATTCCTAAAGAGAAAAGACTTTTATTGCATAATAAGAGCGTAAAGTTATTTTAATGGCAGACAAAACGTATGAATTTTTATAAGAGAAGAGCATTAAATTACTTTAAAAACATTTCACTTTCAATTGACTCTATTTTAATTCAAAAAACGCTTCCATTTCTCAGAGGAAGTCCTGACTCTGAAATGAGATTTACACACATTTAGCAAAAAAACTGGTCCTTCAAGTCTTTCATATCGTTTATGAGAAATACATTCTTTGAGCGCTTTATTTTGATTCGGATGAAAGCCATTCCCTGGGATTAAATTTCTTAAAATTGAATGAAAACATTTTTAGTCAAAGAATGGTTATATCACTCTTGAAATGAAACACAGAATGAGATTACTTCTGACCAAAACATTTCACATTCAAAATGCATTCAAATAAGAATGAAATTCAATCATATGTGGGAAGAGCTCTTTCATTGGATTTTGAGAATAAAATAAGCAAGAAACTTTTTACACAACATTTAATTGACATGTTTTTAGTTGTGTCGCATCGCTTCCAAAGTATCTCTGAATTCATTAATAAAATGTCAAAATTGTCTTCAATTCTTTCAAAATAGTTTTGATCGGATGAATAAAATTAGAAATTAATTACATTTTTGCCAAAAATGAATAATTAGACTATTTTTTGGTGAAAACTATTTCTGTTAATAATAGTAAACTCTTGACTCTTCTTTTTGGTTGAGTTATGTTAGACATAAGGCGTGTGTCTGACAGCATATGAATGCAAACCACAGAAAAACACTTTAAGTGAATATAAGTGAAAAATCTAACCGTCAGTTGTTTTACATGTTTTGACTCTAATTAGGAGATGTGTTTACAGACCTTCCACTCATCAGACAATATGAGGAACAATCGGTTTATGGGCGCAACAGTTTTTCAACAAATATTTTAAAAGACATTCATTTAATTTAAGAACAATTTATTGTCAATAAATTAATTTTGTTTTAAAAAATGTTTCTAAAACTTAATAATTGCTTTTAAAGTAAAAGGAATGACATTAAAGATAATCTCATTTGTGTTACCGCAAGAAAAATATTTGCCAACAAAACGAATGACATTCAAAGGTGTGCTCTCAATGGCTATGGTGTGCACTCAAAGACTATTTTTAGTAATCGTATGGCAGTTCACTATTAAGAATAACTCAATTCTGAGCGTTTAATCATTAAGTCTTTGAACTCAATTCACATGTATTTACATTCAGACTGTAAACCAAAGACCGTATAATACCATTAAATGTTAGATAAATTCATATAAATAAACAAAATATAATTTATTTTAGTCTTTGTGTACTTTACTATTGTTTTATATATACAATTTAATATTATAGTCAAGCACATTTATTATATAAATGATTATCGATTTAAATTAGTGATTAAATAATGCATTTCTTGAGTAGAAAAACACTTTTAAAAACTTATTTAATTTTATTTTATCTGAAAAAACAATTTATATAAACTAATGATAACGTAATTGAATTAAAATTTATTCAAATATTATTTTTCTCTGTTTTATTACCATTACTTAAATAAAGTTAAAGAAACGAATGTTCACCTTGCTCATATATAATACATAAGAATAATAAAATATCTCATTCTTTCCATAATGAAAATGACTGAATAAATATAAAACACGAATAGAAATACAGAGAAAATGATCGAAAGTGCAATCATTTGGAAAAATAGTTGCAAAAGAAAAAAATAATTATGATTTGGATATATGACCAAAATGACTGGGATATAATCCGAATCATTTTCATAACAGTCAGGAAAATAGTATTAATATTTAGTGTTTTGCCATTTATTAAGTTCTCGTCTTATAATAAAAGTCTAACTTTACTTATATTTTAATTAAATTATTGAATGCAATCTTATTTGACAAAATTAGTTTAACGTAATGTTAGACAAATAATAATAAAATTAATAAATTAAAGTTTGCATCGAACTTAAACTAATCACCATGCTTAATTTAATATATAAACTCTATAAAAATTGAATTTTAAACAAATAAAGTCAGTGCCGACTAAACATCAAGATTTAACTCATTGGCCCACTATTAAGGTCTTAGAAAAGAATGTAATCAACTAAAAATAATCAAGCAACATTTCGTTCTCTAATCTATTTTAATATATTCTTTAATATGTTTTGAAGGAAATTGTAATATAGAAAATAAATTGACCATGGCTCAATCTGGCTCAATATTTAATTAAATGGTTCAGAAACTTAAATTATGCGCTTATAATGAATGTTAAATACTCCTTGGTATATTCTTGGTATAATATCGAATTATTCTATATTTAAGAGTTTATTAAATGTGTAGTCAATGGAAGAGACGTTTTGCAGAGACATCACTGAAATCCTAATTCATCGCAAACTAATTAAATGAGTTTTTATTTGAATTTAGATTTACTAAAGTTTTAATTAAATAATAGTTTTATTATTATATGAATTGTATTCCACAACTTTTTATTAAAAATCGGTTTATATTGAATTAGTTAAACAAAAGTAAAGGGAAAGAGAATGTATGAGCACACGTGTGCCACCAATTGAAAGGTGTGCCCTCACTATCTGTTTGAAAAGCAAATTAATAAAGGAGGAAGTTCATTCTAGTCTGTTCTTTATAGTTTTATCATTAGAAATGCAATGCTTTTTAAAATGAACTCAACTCGAGTGGCATAAAAGGGAAGGAATACTTCGACTAAACATAACTCACATAATAACAAATTATTTCAATTATAAGCTCAAGACTGGAGTATACCATCACAAGAGTGACGTGTAATGTATGAAATGTTTGCGAATAACTCGTATCAAAAGGACGATGAGTGCATCCATGAGAAGCTGTGCTCAATAGAATGATGGCATATATTGTGCTCTTTTCAAAAGCACTGGTAGTCTGTCTAATAATATTTATTGAAGAGCCTGAGTCTGAGATTGGTTGCAATGGATGTGCTCTACATCTGCTATCCTTATGCTTAATGCCTACCATTTGTCGTCTAATGTATTAATAAAATACATTTATTTGGATAAACACTGAATGAGTGAATGAGTGAATGAGTGAATGAGTCGGTTATTCTAAATTTCGATTCGATTTATCGCTACTTTTGGTATAACTTTTGGTCAAAAACTAATTCAAACCAAATGTTTAAATGAATGGCTTTCCGTTCTTTTACTAAATTTCCACATCTTTTGCGTATTTGACTCTTCAGTTCATTAATTTTATGGTTTAAATGGTATTTTAATTGTAAGATATCAGTGAATGTACTGAATGTACGACTAATGTGTTTAAATGAAGTCAATCATAAAATAACTGTTTTGAGAGCGCAGACACTTATTATTAATTGTCTTTTATTTGAGCCTTAATTTTCATTTTGAAAATTATTCGTTGTTTTGTTTTGGAGTTATTTTGAGTGAAACCAAATTTGGGTTTATTTTGGGATTACTATTATTAGTGTTAATTAGAATCGATTCCTAATTATATCCAAAATTAATAACTTTTATTATATATAACTCAAATGAAACATAATTTCAAATAATCCTCTTATTTCTGATGAGAATTTTCTTGAAATACTCCGAATAAATGACTAAAGACTAATGAATTAATGAAATTCAGAGGATTTTCTCTAATCTTTATAATTGATTAGTTCTCAGCTTTCGTTTGGTCTATAAATTTAAGTTTTCGATAAATTACTAAAATTATTACAGTTTTAATGTTAGAAGTGCTCAGAACTCACGCCATAAGTTTAATGACCAAAGAATTCAACGAATTTCAACAAACAATCATTAAATTATGTCTACAAAACACGAAAAGTTTAAAAAACTCATTGAATATAAATTCAAATTTGATGGCATTTTTGTGCGTATGTTCTCTACTCCTGTAAACATGGAATACATTGTCTGAACGGATAGCCATAGCCTTACATTAAAGACAATTCTTATTGAGAAGAAAGTGGTAGAAGTAGTGGTGGAAGTGGTGAACGCTGTGAATATTGATTACATCTCTGATATGAAAATTTAATAAAACTGATTGTTTTGGAGATTATCTGATTCGTGAGCAGAAAAACCTCATCTCTAATGGATTGTCAACACCTCTGAGAGAAGAAAACAATAGAGAAGTGTTATGTTTAGTAAGTGGCAAAAGACCTGATTAAAGATTGACTGCACAGAATAATAGCATTTTTATATTTGATGGTGAGCATGCTCATCTAGTGTTCATAGCACTGATGCCACACATCCTAAACAGTGTGTTTCGGGTACCATATCTTCAGTAGTGTATACGCACTCGACAATAATTTTTTGCTGGATTAGAGTCTTTGGATGGATTCGATGGAAGGCATGCGATGCATAGCAACGTTGAATGGCATGAAAGGCATGAGCGTTGAGCACAATATCAGTTCACGACTCCGATCGATGCCAAGTGCTGTCAGTTTTGAGCAAAACTGGAGCTCTGGTTCGGCCAACGTTCACAAGTAGACAAAGTCGTCGAGTGGTGCAGTAGTGCAGCTCTGCCTCATATTTACGTGTTTTCTGACTCTAAAACTGCTTTAGATTTGGTTCGAGTTTTTAAGAGTTGCCAAAAGTTTCAGATATCACGCAATTTGTTCTAATAGTGACTGAGAAAAGACCTCATCACTGATCTAACACTATATGCCAACAACTTTATAGTGGGCTTTCCTCCCATTGGCCGCAATTAACTCTATTCTCGTGTTTTAACACATTTTGTGAGTATATAATAATCGTTGCGCTCTTTTCCAACGAATCGATCACTTTATTAATGTTTTATATAAGACTTTCCTATCATTATATTTAGTGCCAACTCTTTTAATAATAGAAATTAATATAAATTATTAATGAAAACAGAAATACTATTTCTCTGAATATGATTTTTCTACTGAGAGGTCATAAAAGAAATCTGCAATTAATCTGACATTTTTCTGACAACTCATTGAATAAGATTTACTCAATTTTTTAAAGCAATTCTTTTGCAAATCTATTGCAAATCAAATGCAAAAGAGTTGCGGAAATTCTCAATTCAATTGCATAAAGAATTGCGATTTAAGCCAAAACTGGTTACTAATATTCTATTGTATTTTTCCTATATTTAGAGAAAAACTTGTATTGAAAGGCAATGTTCGCCAAACTGTGAAAGGAAATCGAATTTCTTCATTGCTTTCAATAGTTGTTCACAAAATTGTATATAAGAAGAAACCAAAAGTAAAGAAGAAAAGAGAGAAAAACAGTTCTTATTTGTAAAGAAAAATAAATGAAAAAACTATTTCTCGGTCTTTGAATTGTTTTTCAAAACAAATAACTCAGACTTTTGGTGAATGAAATAGTATTTGATTTGTTAAATGTGTGAAATGGGGCGCAACTGTTGCTGTATTAATGGTCTTTGGCTTAAGGGACACAAACCCCGATCAAACCATCACAATCATAACCAAAATCATTTACATTCAGACTCAGGTAAAGCCAGTCCACAATCATATACCAAATTCAATCAGACATCAACTCAGCATAATTTCGTGAAGAGAAAGAACTCCACACCTATTGGTGTCAATGGCTTTTCAAAGAGTCTTCGAAACAATACTCAAAAACTACAAAATTCTCCAAAACTTAATAACTTTTCAAAACATTATTTTAGTGAACAATCAGTCAAACAAAAGACCGACAAAAGAAAAGAGATTTTAATGTATATAATATTGTTTTGCGTTTCAATCATATGTTTTGTGAACAGTCTTGAGGGCGACTTTGTTCACGACGACATCGTCGCCATTACCCACAATCCTGATGTCATCGGAAAGTCTCCATTATATAAACTTTTTGCTAATGATTTTTGGGGGAAACCGATGGCAGATCCAGGTATGTATACTATTCTTGTATGTTTACTATTCTTATTATTAGTTAAACGATGAGAATTCACATCAAAGCTATTAATGCCAACAATTTTTTATTTGATTTATTATATTCTTTAATATTAATAATATATTAGAAGACATTTCGTTTCTTTTTTTATTTTTATTCGAAGTTCTTATCCCTTAAATCATAATTTTTTTAGAAAAAGAAAAATAAATTTTTGTATTTTCTATTGAAGTTTGTATAGACTTTTCTCTATTATTAGTTCTTAGAGTTAATTCATTTTCGTGAGATTTTTCATAATATTTATTAATAACATATTCTTAAAAATCAGTGAAATTGTATTTTATTGAGAAATTTTATTTATTATAAAAATTAAATTAAAATTTAGACATAAAATAGAGTCTAAGTTTGAATTAAAATTAAATTCTTAATCACTTTTACTATAGATTCGCACAAAAGTTACCGACCGTTGACTACACTTACATTCAGGTAAAGAATTGTATTTATTTCTTTCAATTTTAAGTAATAAAAGAATTTCTTCAGACAATTAGATTAAATGTTGAAAAGAAATTTCAAAATAAGATTAAATCTTATTCTCTCAAAATCTGAGGGGAATTTCTTTTAAAATATTTAAACTTGGGTATAAAAGCTCGAAGAGAACCAAGAGCATTTTATTGGTTTTTAATGGATTAGAATCAATGAATGAACACTTTGAGAGCATTAGTTGAAAAAATCCATTAATTGAGAGACAGTATTGACATAAAGTCTATATTATGGATAAGTTAGAGAAAAGAGTTTATTCACTCTATAGATGTTCTCTATTTAAATATACTTGAATTGAATACTGAAAAACAAAAGGAATGGCTAATGTAAACAGAGTTTGTGGACTGACCTCTATTTATACATTTGTATGTCTGACTTAATTTGAACTTTAATTAAACTTATTTTGTTATTCTCTACTCTTTTGGAGAATTAGCCAAAAATACTTTCATTAAAAGTCAATTAATTTCAATAATAATGTCTACACTTTTTCAAAGCCATTAAAATTCATTTATTTATGAAATACTTGAGAATCACTGAATTTATAAGTTTTGTTATGTTATGTTAATTTACTTATAATTAATTGAAATATTTGTCAAAACAAATCCAAAGTTGTCTTTTAAAGGACTAATTTTGGTCTAAATTCTAATTAATATCAATAGTTATTATCCGTAAAATTTTGTTAATTATATCAAATAATTGGGTCATTCATTGAAATCTTCATAATTTTTAAATGAATTTTTGACTTTAAAACTCAATTCCATTACAGAAGAGAGAGAGAGAGAGAGAGAGAGAGAGAGA
>JAQFZM010000592.1:0-28814 GCA_034695785.1 Galumna obvia
TTATTTTTTGAATGGATCAACAGATTTTAAAATGGTTTTTATTAAAATGATTAAGAATAATTAGAGTTTATAAAAAAATAGTAACATGAAATTTAAATCATGATAAACTTATTATTTATCTTTTAGAATTAAAACTTTAAAAAATTCTATAAAATTCGTCAAATTTGACCCCTTATTGCAACTTTGTTTTAAGTTTAATCAAAGAGTGTCCAGCAAAAAAGTTGTTTATTTTATCTTTTTTATTTTAAATATAACAAAATAAATGAGTTTACAGTATTTTCAGATTTCTATAGCATTAGGCTATCAGAATATTGGGTAACAACCATTATTTCAAACTAGCAATGCTCTTTGTTTGTTATCCGATTTTATAGATCTTGGTATCAATTCAAAAAGCATTTTATCCTCTATCTGAATTAAATGAATTAATTAATAAATTATGTAGCATATGTATCAAATTTGCTATTAATTCAAAAAAGTATTGGTTTATTTTAACTTGAACTTAAAATTTTTTCATCGAGAGATAAAATTTTTTTTATTAAATTTTCATAAACTCTAATTATTTTAGATCAATTTACTGAAAACCTTTTCAAAATATCTTAATCCATTCAAAAACTGTTAGAGTTTATGTATCCTAGGGTAGTTTTGTCCTTAACTGTATATTAAAGCAATTTTGGGTCATTTTCAAAATACCCCCTTTTATACCCCCCATAATTCAAACCAAGATACCCTATATCCCCCTTGGACCACGGTCTTTTGCCATTCCTGATTTTAATAAAAAATAAAAAACCAAAACCAATTTAAATTCTTAAATAAATGGTAACAATTACTTTAACTAAATTTTCTAAAAATATATTTAAGTGTTCAATTTATCTTGCTTGAAAATCCATTTTGAGAATTAAATGTTTAATAAATTTTAAAAAAATAAATATTGAAAACTTTAAACTACTGAAGTTATTGTTAAAATTAAAAATTCGATTAAAAAATTAAATCATTATTTGATCAATGTTTGTCTTATAATTTCCATTCAGAACTTCAGGCGTTTTTGTCCAATTCCTAAATATTGCTACCAAGTACATTGAAAAACACACCCTTTAATAGTTAGTAATTAATCAATTGTTTCACCTTGAGTATACGTTGTATCATGATCAAAATCTATTATAAAAATATCATAACCAATGACTATCAAATATATTTGAAAAGGCTAATATATTCAAGCGCCTATTTTACAAATTTTGAATCTAACTTATAATAAAATCTAGAAACATATTATTTCTAAACTAACAATAAATATCATTTATTTGATAAAATGATATAAAAAGGGAATTAAGCACATGAAAAAATATTTAAATGTTTATACTTACTTTCTATCAATAATTTTAAGAAAATGGTCTAAACCAAACTTGTTAAAATACTGAATATTAAAATATTTTACTCTTATTTCTTTAAAAAACATCCTTAAACTAGTTTAAAATTAGTTTTAATTAATTATAAATAAATAACTCACCACTTAGCTCGGTTATTGTTAATAAAGTTAAAATATAATATAATGTCAACATTACAAGTGATAAACTTTTAATCAAAAAAGAATGAATAACAAGATTTAATAAAATAAGACAATAATAAAATCATTTTAGAATAATACGTTTCTTAAATATATATTAAAAGCCAATAAAATTTTATAATATCTATAAAAATATTATATTTTAATAATTTTATTTCATAATTATAATTATAATTACTAAACCTAATAAAATCTTATTTTTAATATTGTTAAATT
This sequence comes from Galumna obvia, assembly GCA_034695785.1. Lineage (NCBI taxonomy): Eukaryota > Metazoa > Arthropoda > Arachnida > Sarcoptiformes > Galumnidae > Galumna > Galumna obvia. Next base: position 1,778 of record JAQFZM010000592.1, read on the forward strand.
AACAAATTTGATAATGATTATTGCAATAATTTTCAAAAATAATAAAATTTAAAATCCTTTTTGAACAAATATTTTATGAGATAATATCAGGAATGGCGCAAGATCTCGGCTCTAGGGGGGTGTTAGGCTAGAATATTTTAAGAAAATTCTTATACAGTATTAGAGTATGGTATTTTGAGAAAAATCTTAAGTCTATTTCTGCACTATATAAATATTTATTGTCATTTTAAGCTATTTAAATGTAATTAAGTGCTAAAATTATAAAGAGCCCACTTCTTTTTTAAGGGGGTATTAATGATAACTTATTATGTTAATTTTTGCCTCGTAGGTTTTCTAGATTTCCCTCTTTTCGCAATTCCTGAAAATTATTTTGTATATTTAATGTGATTTTCTAAAAATAGTTTCTTATTTTAAAAAAATAATTGCCCTTTTTCTTATTCTTAAAGAATTAATCCTTAAAAAACGGAAATTCAAAAAATAATATAGTATAATAATATAATGCAAGTGAAATTAAAATTAAATAAATGTTTTTCAACTCATTTGCAATATAATTATCTTTAAAATTACAACAATTAGTATCACTTTTGATTAATAAACACAATTAATATTTTTTAAATAGTGTAAATTTCCACAAAATTCTAAATGATCATTTTAATTTTTAAACAATTTTGTAATCATATTGCACTAAACTTACTTAATATTATTATAATTAATGTTATTAAAATTTATTATAAAAAGTGATAATATTAGGTGAATCAAAAACTTTTGAAGTGGTGAAAAAGTTAATATCTTCTAAATGAACAATGATATAAAAATTTGGTAAAATATACTATGAATAATCACTTTCCCAGTTTTTAACAAACTAAAATACTTTTAGGAAATCACGTGATCTTTGAAATTTTGTGTTGTATGCGAGACCCTATGTTCAAGCCTAAACTAAATGCCTTATCGATGATTTTAATTTTGCATTTAATAGAAAGATAGTTACATTTTATCTTGAAATTAAGTTCATAGAAATCCGTCAAAAAAACAATTTTCGGGTTATTGAAAATCAAAATTTTTTCATAGATAAACATAAGAAAAAATGAATAACCTTCTACATGAAACTTTAGTTAATTATAGATAGAGGACATCACGTTGTACAACTTTTTTGCTAAGCTCATTATTATAAAATCTAATATTAAACAGTGAGAGACAAGTAAGCTGAAAAATCATATAATATAGAATAATATTTTGAATAGCGATGCCTTTTAAAAGGCTTATACTTTCTTTGATTCAAAAGAATCAAGTAAAAAATTTGTAAAACATGTTCTCTATATATAAATCATTAAAATTGTCAAATGGATTAATTTTTTCTTAATGTTAATCTATGAAAAAATCTTAATTTTTAAATTACTAGAAAATTGTTGTATCTTGACCGATTTCTATGATCTTAGTGTAAAAATAAAATGTAACTTTTCATCTATTAAATGCAATAAAAAATCATCCATTCATTTAGTCTAGGATAAAACAAGGGTTCTTGAATATTTTTATGATAAATTTTAATGATCATGTTATTTGTTAAAAATATATTTTATCTTGTTAAAATTAGCTAGTTGATTATTTATATTACATTTACATATTATAATACTTTTACCAGTTTTTGAGATATTATATTTTTCCGACATTCCAAAGTTTTTGATCCATCTAATATCATATACAAAATTAATATTTTTTATATTTAGTGAAATTTTAATAATTCACATATCAACTGAAAAACCTAATATATATTACAGAGATAAAAAGTTATATACATTCAGTGATGGCCACGGACCAAAGTCACAGGGGTGGGGGTATACCAAAAAATTTTCCCCAATTTAGAGGGGGGTATACTTTTATCACATTTTTAAACTACAATACTTTTCGAAAAAAGTCAAAAAATTAAAAAAAATTCTTTTAAAAACTGCAAATATTACGTTTTTTGCGTTGTTTTATCACTCTTTTGACTATTATACTTTTACAACTTTTTAATTGATTTTATTTTTAAAAACGGCGTTTTTTTCAAATTTTTTCCCGATTTTTCTCTTATCGTCTAGAGGGGAGGGTATTCAATTTTTCGGGACAGGGGGGGTATTCGGGCTATACCCCTCATGTGGCCTTCCCTGTAAACATTATAAATTGTTTAATAAATTTATTTTATTTGTAAAGAATATAATTGGATTTAATAAAATTTTAATCTAATCACAGGAATAAAAGAAATTTTATAAGTTAAATTAGTCTAATAACTTTAATATAACCTTATAAAAATATATAACCCCTGCACTTTAAAAATCTATATATCGAGAATGCCATTGATTTAATTTCCGTCTTTAAAAAATTTTAGATAAATATCTAAAGTTTTATTTTGTAATAATATGTTTGAAAAATCATCATGGTTTATTAGTTAAATTAAAATTTTGAATATTTGGTATATTATAGGGAAAATTTATATTTTTCAAAAGTATGAGTTATATAAAACATAAAACCGGAGAGTAGTACACTTTTTGAAAATCATCTTAACAAATATTGTATATTATATTTTCTTCATGGAATCAAGTTTCTTCTATCTTTGAATTCCTTTAAAAATATCGCTGACGAAAGTTATAAATATCAAAAATTAGTTGGATATAGATCTTTATGCTGATCTCGAAAATAAAATTATATTTTTCACCAGGTTTATAATTTTTATCCAAATATCAAAACAATTGATAATTATATAATTAAATTCAAATAATTTTAAAAATTTCAACCATCTATAAAAATTAGATAAGTAAATTACAACAGAATAAGATGCTTAAGTTTATAAATCTAACCGAAAAACTATGTTGTACTCTTTGGACACATGTAGCTTTTAAACTAATTAAGCAAGACTAAAACTGTTTTCTGAAATTTTAACCTTATCATCCTAGAAATATCTCATAACAAATATTTTATTTTAATAAAAAATTAAATAAATAAAATAACAAAAGTGATATTTTCTAAAAATTACACTAATTTTAGATTATTTATTACATTAAGTATATTTCAACATGCGGCTTAATAGAATGGTATTCATTTGAAATTCTCAATAAAAATTAATTTTTTTAAAGTCAATAATCCGCATTGGCTAAATTATTGGCCACTTTTTCAAAAAAAATTTCAAAATTTAGCAATTTTATAGAAAAATTAACTAGAGAAATTTAAAATTATTATAATATTTTATACAACATTCATAAATATTATAGATTTGTATTGAAATTAAAAACTCAGTGCAAAAACGATAGTAAATCAAATTTTTTTATTTTATTCAAATATAATTGTGATAAACAAAATCAGTGTAAAATTCACCTATTGTCATTTTATTCATTTAATTTAAAATAAACTTTTATTTTCAAACAATATATGAAGAGTTTATCGAGTTCCATAAAGAATTTTTAAAAATCATTGTTAAGAGCCAGCGAAAAATTTTAGATATGCCTCAACTGTTAATTTAGCAAAAATGACTAATTTTTTATTTGCTCATCTCCTATGGTTTGCGTCCACTTAATTAATTCAGAGACCTAGTTTTTTTCATTTCAATGCATTTCTAACCCAAACTCATTGATAGAAGTGAGATATGACTGCTTTAGATCACAGTTGCATCATTGAGGGACTGCGCACTTATAGCATTACCCCTACTACTCTTACATACACTTAATATTATTTCGAACGCATGACTCACTGAAGTAGTCTCACTACATTAATTGCTTTGTGACAAAAACTTATGAAGTTCAGCTCTAAATGTCAACAAATGTTTTATGAAAAGAAGACGATTTATAAGATTGATAGCACTACAATGATAGTTACAAACTAATTATATATGTGTAGTAAGTATAAAATTATATTAATTATGGTATTTAAGATTTAATATTAATTATTTTTGTATGAGTAATTTCTGGAGGTATAAGGAATAAAATTCATAAAAATTTGATCTAGCTCATTTAGTTTAAGAGCTATGTTTGCTCAAAGATTTCAACAAAGTTTTGCAGTTGGGTGTATATACCCTAAGTTTTATATTTGACATAACCTATAAACTTTATATAATATAAAATTTCGCCTAAAAATACAAAAATATCACAAAATTCAATATAATAAAACTTGATTTTTTTCTGTAGAATTTTTATTTAAAATATTTTTTATCTAATGAAAACCGGTCAAGGCATTCTCGTTTTAAAACTTTTCAAAGTGAAAGAGTTAGATAATACCATAAAGTTTATAATAAATATATTAATAAAATTATTTAATACTCAATTATTATTTTAATTTATCTTATTTTATTATTAATTTAAATTATTTCTTTTTAAAATTATTTAATTTAATTTTTATAATAATTTTGTATAAATAATTAATAATTTTTTAATTAAATATTAACCAAAACTTTATTAGGCCATTAATTTAAAATTTATCATATTCAAGACTAATATTTTTATAATTTCTGATATTTAAGGAATTCACTTTTCAAGTAAATTTTATATTATTATGTTATTAAAACATAATTTTGTAGAGATAAAGAGTTATATATTGTAAATTACAAGTTTAAACTAGTTTATTTTACCTGATAAGAAAATAATTTTATTTTATAACATTTTAATCTTATCACTGAAATGGAATAGGTTTTATTCGTTTCATTAGATATATTACTTCAAAATATAATAAATATCTTAATAAAATTTTCTAATATTTAAATCAAATATCTAATTTACTTTTACAAACTATTATTGGTGAATAATCACAACTAATTTCATTTAAACATTTAGAAACTTCAAACTAACATGTTTTAAAATTACTATAAATGAAAGGAGCTGTGTGATATGTGTCTGCCTGATATAAATATCATTGTTTTTTGAACAAAAACTGATAGATTTGTTGGTAGGCTATATCTTTTAATGTTAAATTTCCCTGTTCCCACGGGTTTGTTTTGAATATTTTTATGTTACTGTTAACTCTCCTATCTTGAATCTGTTGGGAACAAGATTTTGAATTCAAGATAGAAATAATTTAAGATAGAAAAGTATTTAATTTTATACGAATAGTATGAATGAATGCTCTTAGTAATTGATTATATTTAACAAGAAATACATATAAAATATTGGATTAAATTATAATTCATCAAAATAATTGTGTATTTAGCTTTGGATTTGTGGTTTAGTATTAACTTTTAAATCAATTATTGCATTCTTCAATTGACTAAAATTTATGAACATTTCTGGCATTTGTTGTAAAACAAAACTTTCAATTTCATTCAATTTAGTTAATACTTCATTAGCGGTTAGTTTTGTTTCTTGTGAAAAATCAATAATTTCTTCGTCAGAATTATCACTTAATAACTTCAATAATACAGTAAAACCTCTATAACTAAACCCGAGTTGGGAAATAGAAATTTGGTTGAGATATAGAGGTTTTTTAGATATGAAAGTCATTTTCAATACAAATTGATCATTGAAACAACGATTTGGAGTCGAGATATAGAGGTATTTTTAGATATAGAGGTAATTAGATATAGAGGTTTTACTGTATTATTCAATAATCAACTCTTTTGTTGAAAATAATAAATAAATTGAAGATAAAATGAAATGTCAACACATAAACAGTTATAGAGAACTTCTAAAGAGAAGCGTTAAAATTGCGTTAAAATTGCTTTAAAATTATTAATTAATAAATAATTTGATTCCATTAGAATTTTATTAAAATTTATTTAATTTCTGTAATAAAATAAAAACAAAAAAAAGTCTAAATTAAAAAATCAGAAATTTTATGAAATTAATAAAATGCCTGATATGTGAAGACCGTAATGACTCCCAAAGCGAACATCAAATATTGTGACCAATATTTAGGAGTATAGTCTTTCCTTTTCATTAAAAGAGTTTGCATGAACTTCATCTTAGAGTCAGTATAGGGCGCATAACGGGCTCTTTAATTACAAATTATTTAAAATTGAATTTTAGATTAAAATAGAGCTAAACTTACGCTCCGATCGCTTCCAACATAGGATTGAAATCGCGGATCAGAACTGCTTTTGGATTGGAAAATGTCTCAAAGGAAAATCTGCCATGGTAACGACCCAAACCAGAAGCGCCAACCCCTCCAAAAGGAAGGCTATCGACTATTTTAAAATCAAATTAAGAATTAGTTAATCGAGAATTACTTTAATGACTAACTCGTCAGATGTATGACAGTATCGTTTCCACAAACAGAACCTTAAAAGTTAAACACAATTATAATCGACAATAAAATAAAATGTATTAATTATAGGACTGACCACTTGAGGTCTCATTTAAAAACTTTTTGATAACCGACTTATTTGTAGAGAAAAGATAAAGAGATAATGGCTTTTCTCCTCTTTTAATAAAATCAATGGCCTCTTCAGCTGACGATATATTAACGATCGGTAAAATCGGTCCAAAGATTTCTTCGCCCATTATCTGAGTTATATAAAAACATTTAAAATAAGTAACATTTATATCAAATACCGGATCGTTAGGCGAAACATCGGCCAAAACTGTGGGCGAAATATAGTTCTGTGAGGAATCGGAATCTCCTCCGATCACTATTTTACCGCTCGAAGACATTAATTTGGACAGACGTTCAAAATGTTTTTGATTTACAATTCGACAAAAAGACTCAGAATTTTTGGGTTCTTCGCCATAAAACTCTTTTATTATTTTAGCGGCGCTCTCAACAAATCTGTGTTGAATTTTAGGGGTGCATAAGATATAGTCGGGTGCGACACAGGTTTGTCCCGCATTCATTAATTTGCCCCAAAGTATTCGTCTCAGAGCGATATCCATATTAGGAACACTTTCGTCGATATATAGTGGACTAAAAATCAGTGGAATTAAGCGAAGAGTCGAAACATTTGATAGTAAAGAGGAAATACCTTTTGCCCCCCAATTCCAAAGTAACGGGAGTTAAGTTTTTAGCGGCCGCTTCGTATATTACCCGTCCGATTGTTGTGGAACCCGTGAAGAATATGTCTAAAATAGAAATCCTTTAAATTGAAAAATTAAAAGTTGTATTGACTTACAGTCAAATTTTTCTTTAAGTAATTGTTGTGTGGCTTCGGGTCCGCCAGTAATCACGTGATAACATTCCTATAAATATTCAAATGATTTTAACAAACAAATAGAAAAACTTTATATCTATTGTTTTCATACATTATTAAGATATCGAGGAATGAGTTCGGCTAAAGTTTGTGCTGTTTTTGGTGCGATTTCTGAGGGCTTTAAAATAACACAATTGCCAGCAGTTATGGCACCAATTAGTGGACATAAAGTCAACTGAATCGGATAATTCCAGGCACCGATTATTAAAACCAAACCATAGGGTTCATAATGAATGCATGCCGTGTCCATCATTGACACCAAACTTGTGGAAACAGCCTTTGGCTTAATATACTCTTTTACGTGAATTAATTGGTCTCTGATATCATTCTTAACGAAATCTAATTCAGCAAGAAGAGTCTCTCCCTTTGGCTGAACAACAGAAACACATTTATTAATAAAATATTTGTAATTAAAAAAATAAAACCTACTTTTCCGAAGTCCTCTTTCACTGAATTAACTAAAACTTCTTTATTTTCTTCGATTAAATTGAATAATGCATTGAGTTGTGAGACCCGAAACTCAAGAGTTTTGGAGACATTGCGAATGAAAGCCATTCGGGCCCTCGTTATCGACTAAATTGTAAACAAAATCCATTATTTATAAGAAAGAGTTAGACATTTATAAAATATTGATTTTTGACCTCATATTTAGATGTGATTTGATTGAGTTTCACAGTTTTATAATCACTTTCGATATCAATTAAATTAAAGCTATTATTTTGAATCATTTTTGTCATTTAATTCTTATCCAATCGTTTCAAACAATAATTTTTTCATTCAATAAGTTTTACGATAATTATTTTGACGTAAAAGAAGTCCATTTATTGGATGGACTCAAACATTAATATAAAACATTTGCAAAACTTGTTTCTAATATTAGAGAAGAGATGAGTTGAAGTATTAAAGGAAACAGTTTTGAAATGCTGTCAATAAACTCTATTTAGATCTCAATTACTTTAATTAAATGTCAATAAATTTTGCATTCAATTCAAAACACATTCAAATTAATGTCAAAAGAATTGATACAAATATTGAAATGCATTCCAAACTAAATCAATTGAGTACTGAATTGAGTACTGAATTATTTTCATAAATAAATTTTACGAAACATTTTCCCTCTTCTGAAGGATATCAAGAAAATAACCAAAAGATAAAAAAAATAAATTTAAATATAAAATAGAAAATATATTTTTGTTTATTTTTTGCACAAATTATATTGAAATCAATTATTGATATTTTTAACGATTTGTTTAACCAATAATTGTATTACATTTATATAATAAATGCAAAACTGATTAAAATGGACTAAAAGTATATTCAACAACAGAATGTATTTTTTAAAAAGTCCTTCCAATAGTGAGTTAATGAAATGACCTTGCTATTTGGGGAATTTTTATTTATTCTGACTAAATTTAATGTATTCAATTGCTAACTATAGGTTTAAAATGGTAGCACCTTGTTACTAGGAGTAAGGTATAAATTTGATTCTTATTTGATTGCAACAAATGGTATAATTGAGAAACGGATACAAATTAATGGCATCAGATTATAAACTGACGAAAAATAGTGACAATATTTTTATCACATATTTTTAAATAAAGAGATTATCTATTTTTGATCGAATTATTATCTAATTAATAGGTATTTCCAGAAGTGACAAATGTCTTCTTAACTGACAATTTGTTAAGAAAAAGGAAATCCTATCAAAAGATATATTCACTCAAAGAATTGCTAAAAACAGAAGAAAAATAGAGAATAAAAGGGAATTAATATTATTAATGTTTTCCCCGTAAGAGTTGTTACACTTGTTTTGTAGTTTTGATTATTTGAAAATCGAGTCATAGAAACACAAAAATAATAAAAGAGTTGTCATTAATTATAATTGAATCGAATTGAGTCGAGACTAGAATTGACTCCATTTTTAACTTTTAATCTTTAATTAGTAATTAAAAAATCGATAATTTTATAAAATTTACGAATATTTTCCTCGTCTTTTGTTTTTGTTTCAAATCATTTAAAAGTGAAGAACTTTTAGTCAGATATCGATAGAAATCTTTGCTCTGAAGTCGAGATCTTTAGTTAATTAAATGAAGAGAAAATGAGGCAAAAAATGTCAAAATATGAGGCAAATTGTGGTAAACTAAAGAATGTCAGGGTAAAGTTATCGAGAAGTTTCATTGAATTATATAAAATGCCCTTCACTTCACTTCACTTCAAAATATTATTTTGCATCTAATGATTATGAGATCAGTTGTTTGTGATATTTGGGTCCAACTCTTAGAGTCTGGACTTGAGCTGAATTTCTAATTTGATTTCATTTAAAATTTATTTAAAATCTATGTTTCGTTGTTTTTCAGATCAAAACTTATCACTAAATGTCAGACCAGATATCAAAAGACAGATTTGCGTGACTTTTAGACTCTGGACTTCAAAACAATCGATATCTCAAAATAAAATTTTCAAATAAAATTGTTTTAACACATTTTTAGTACTAAATATATTCTATTAGACAAAAATGTCTGCAAAATAATTCCCATTAGAAGAGACAGACATTTAAGTGAAGGTCAACTTTTTTCGTTAAAAGTGTTTAACAAATCAAACCAATAGAAGGAAAGAGATTAGGCAAATATTCTAAGTTGGCTAGTTTAGTTACCATTATTACTAAATATATTAAATTCAAAAATAAAATCAAAAATAAAATTCAATTATATCTGAAAATATTATAATAATTATCTCAAACTAATAAATTGTCTTAATTTAGACATAACATAAACATGACATAACATAATTTAACTTAACTTGGTCATAAATTGTAATTAATATTTAATTTCTTTGATTTTGAAAACCTTAAGCATTACTACAATTAAGATATAAGAATTAATAGAATTAATTAGCAATTTATCCTGTACATTTATTTAATTTCCTGGACTTTAAAAAAAACTCCCTTAAAATCATGTAAAGTTTACATAAGGTACAGGAATGTACAGGAATGTACATGAACAACTTTTGACAAATAGACTTTTGGTTTAAGGGCTTTAAATGATTCATTTATTCATTCATTTACTTATAGATAACCAAATTTGGAAAAAAATTATAAGTAATTAAAACCGAAAATCTCTTCATTCAAATAATTTATGCGAAAATATAATAAAAATAATAAAACAAAGAATTAAATGAATCATAAAATGAAACAAAAATTTAGTCAATTAATGTAAAAAAATAACATTTATTTCAATTGAAACTAAACGGCAAATGGTTTTCAATTGAATTGAGTTAATTAACAAATAATAAACAGAAATTAAACAAAAAGAAAATTTAGGTAAAACTATGTTTTCAATACAGAAAATGAGAAAATAAATACCTTTTCAATTATAGCTGACATTATTTGGTTGAAATTGAAAAAATCAATCGATTAAACAAAATAACAGAAAAATAAATTTTAGATAAAAAAAATATTATTTAAAATATTATAAATTTATCTGAAAAAAAGTTACAAAAATAATAGTTTTAATTAATTTTAGTTTTATAAGAGTTTGTCATTCAATCACTGATTAATTAGTGATTGAATTTTGTTATTTTGCATTCAATTGAGACGACTTTCTTTCATAGCTTTCCTTTAATTATTGTTATCTGTTTTGCCGACAGAGAGAGCAATGGAGACATCTATTCATTTAAACTTCGATTAACTTTTTTGTTGAATTTCAAAATCATTTGAAGCGTTGTTTGAGTTCTAACCAGTTCTTGTAATTTACCTCAAATCTAATGTTTTCGACACAATATCTTGTCTTAGATTTGGTCTTTCGATATGAGAAAAACAGAGCAATAGTTTTGTTATCATTGATTTTGAGAGATAGCGATAACACTATAAATAAGATGAAGGGATCGTTTCGGTCGAGTCCTTCCTATTAACAAATGACAGACAAATTGAGAAATATTTGTTTTTTTCCGATTAATGTTCAAATTATATGAGATTTTAGAGCCTCTGACAGAGTTTTAATTGAGTAAATTCCTCTTCGTTATAATAAACGAGCAAAAAAATTAAAATGACATCTCTCCAATAACTTAAAATTGAAAACTAACTCATTTTAAAGGAGAGACAACTTTTCCTTTAGTAGTGAAGGGGATATGCATTATCTTAAATGAAAATTACTATAAATCATTAGTCGAACCAAAGAAAAGATAATTTTTGTTTGAATTAACCTTTTGTTTGATTTAAAGTAAAATTAAGTCAAATTCAAAACAACTTTTATTAGTTATATTGCAAACAGTTTTGGTTATAAAACAATAAAAGTCATAAGATTTTCAATGGAAGTCAATGGAAGTCAATGTACCGCAAAAGGAGAAAAACAGTGGGTCTGACAACACATAAGACTCACCTGTTTTTAAGTCGCCTTTTATTGAATATATCAATAAATAGCCTTTTTTTAAGTAGCGGTTCCAACAAAACTACTCTTACAGAGAAGTCTCCACAAATGCAAACCATATTATTTCTATAATTTCACATTACCATGCTCATTCATTGCCACTACTGTTTAATTTTAGTATAATTTTATATTGCTAAATTTAACAGTACCTTGCAAAAATAGATTCTATAACATATATAAAATTTATACTGATTTTAGTTTTTATTATTTTGGATTTGATAATTGAGCAAGGGTGAGACAATATTGCCAATCCTAAAATGTAAAATTATAGAGATTTGTTTGTAAGGCGTTATTTGACCGACTCTTCTATTAATATAGAGTGAGGGTTCGGGTCTCAGCTATTCGTCATTTGTCTGACAAACATTTCCCATATCTTAAACAGATATTCAATAATAATAATAAAAGTATTGGCTTTTGATTTGTAGCGAAGAATGTTTTGACAGCTATGACTCCATTTTATGACTGCCTTCCGATCATATAATTGAATAAATGGACAAAAATTTTAGCTATTCTTGCAATTAGTCTAAAAGTGCGAAATAACTACACATTATATGACAGACAGTCTATAAGTTTTGAGCGCCAAAGAATCCGCCGCTTTATTCGCAAATATTATATTAGTTTCTCTTTTATTCAATGAAATTCTGTATAACTTTTGTCACAAAGTATTCAAACAATTCTTTCTTTTAATATCAAGTTTTGTGGCGAACTTTGTCTGCATTTCATGACTGAAGTCTCTCTTCATACATTCCTTAACAGTCATACTCTAAAAAACAGTAAATGACTAAAAGAAAAAATAAATATAACCCAAGAATTAAATTCTGAGCTTTGATTCATAAATGGTTTCTCAGATATTATATTCAATACAATTATACAAATTGTATTCACACAACAAAAGGAGAAAAAACTTTATATAAGAATACTTTTATTCCTAAAACTGGACATTAAGACAATCAAAATATAGATATAATACGAGAAAAGGCTATTATTTTCGTTCATTTCCAACAAAAATACATAAAATGGACATAAAAAATATCACAACTTATTAGAGTTAAGTTAAACTTAATGTCAACTCATTTCGAAGTCTTTTTGATGACATTTGCATTTCTGATTGTGTCCTACCATTAGATGAATAAAATTGTGAATTCACTCAAACCTTTCAATTCTTATTTTATGAATAATTCTCTGAAAATTTTAACTAAATAACATACCATTTAAGTGAAGTAATGGCAGTCTATTCACTATTAATTAGTCCTGAGTTAACTAAATTTTGTCGAAACCTCTTTATTGTGAAGTACGACATCACAACTAATTATTGAACACATTTCTAATCAATCTATTAGTATATTTCGTTTAAAAACATCTAGCAAAATCTATTTGTTATTATTTCATATACATATATATAACATTTGTTGATAGTTAGAGATATAATATTTCAATAATTAAATAAATTAAGTAAAATATTGAGGACTAATAGAGGTTTAAATGTATGTCATTCAATGCAAAAATGAGTGACAACACAACACAATATGGTTTTGAAAAATAATTTTCATCGTTTAAAAAAAGCGAAAAAAAGAGGAGTTATACTTTTCTAACATTTTATTCACTCTTTTATAATAAATTTCAGTGAATTCTATATGAAATACACTCTAATTTATTTGAAGATTTGCATGATAACATTCATAATGGGGTTTTCCTGAATATCTCTCTTTACTTAAATAGTTTTATGCAATAAATTTAAAAATGCAAAAAATAAATGTTTCGCTTTAAAGACCTCCAAGAATTAGCTATTCGTTAAATGATCAAGATCAGTTTTAAATATTAAATAAAAATAGAATTCTTTTGATAAATTATAGTAATTTATTTACAATAATTTAAATTAAATTTTATAAAAAATGATTGTTTTTGAGAATACATTTAAAATTAAAACTTAAATAATTATTCGATTTGTTTTTATATTTATATTTAAAATAATAATAATAATAATAACTATAAATATATTTATTTACTATTATTTGAAAGAGTTATTATTTAAAATCAAAAATTATTGAATAAATAAAAATGAATTCACAGAACTTTACAAATGATTTATAAATTTTAAGATAATTATTATTTGAGCTCAAACTCGATAAACACAATTAGGTTTTGTTCATAAATCTAAATACAAATTATTATTAATATTTATTATCATTAGTTTTATCACTCATTCAGTTATTGTAAATCAATTCATTCTTCCAAATAAAAGCCAAACAACGATTCAAATGGCTTTTGCTTTACTCAAACATTTATTATTCAAAACAAACGAAAATTATAATATTAGGGGCAGTTTTCTATTTTTGGCCAAAAAACGACTTAAATTATGGCAAAATTGTTGAATGGCTGAAGAATGGCTGAAATCAGCAAAAAATGAAAACAAAATAACTGATGAGTGAAGAACGAGTGCAAAGAATGGCATCGATTTGTGATCACATTTAATATATTAATCATTCATTTGAAGCGATGAATTGTTTTCGATATTCAATAAACACATCTTTTGGTATCTTTTGTTTTATATATGTTTTGAAGAGTTGATCCGTTTTGAAGAGTTTAAGTATTATTATTTATAGTAATTATTTAACATAATATGAGAATTCGAGTCATTTTATTTACAATAAATTATTAAATTCACTGAATTTTGTGTGTTTTGATCGCACCTCAAGAAAAGGCACACAATTTCTATGCAAAAGAATTCCAGTAAATGACTTAAAACTCTTTGAATGCATAGAAAGCTATCAGTTTATTGTCCGCGCGATTGACATTCCTGTCCACAAAACGATTGGAGCGTATATTTGATGCAATTTTTGGCACAAATGATGAATGAATTCATTAAAAACATATTATGGGATCCAATAAATGGAAACGATTTAAAACAACTTTTCGTTTCGTTTTTTGTCCATAAGTTTTCTAAATTCAAAATTTTCACTAAAAGTAATTGAATTCTATATTCTGAGCCAAGAAAGCAATAAATTGATTGTAATTATAAGAGTTATTGTTCTTATGGGGGACGACATGACGGCACTGCTATTCAATCCGTCACTCTTTTCGCGCGTATCGTTTGGTCGCTTATCGCGAGTCTCTGCAAATAAAAGAAAAAAAGTAATAAATTAATAAAATTATAAATTTTTGTCGCTTAAAGTCTCAGATAAAACCTGAAAATCTCTGAAGAGATATAAAATTAAAGACCGAATAATAAATGTTTTGGGCGTTTAAGACGTTTTGAATTTTTATTTACTTTAATATTTCATATGAAAAGTCGAGTCGAATGATAGGTCCGGACTTTTTATCTAAACTCTGTGTTAGGTATGAAATGAACTTTTTCGTGATCATTGAAACGCCAAAAAATGGCATTCAATCGCTTATATAATTGAAAAAACATTTTTTTTGTGCCGCATATCTAGTGTGCAATGTTTGCCACCTGGCCTTTCAGACTGTGTGTCCCTTCTGGCCATAACTGATATTTTTTACACATTAGTTCTGTTAAATTGAATGTTTAGGTTTGCTTTTAGGCCCTCTCCAGCTCTGGTATTAGACTCTGCATTACAGCTCTATCGATAGCATTACCTGTTTATCAGACAATTATTTAAATTCTGAGCTCTCCATCAGTTCTCGAAATAGCAGTAGAGATAAGACAAATATTTCGCAAATATTTTATTAAATGTTTTTCAAAACAATTGTAACACAAATCAGGTTTTATGTGAGACCACTATTAGTGATAAACACTAATTAAATTGAATTTAAGGGACAATACCTTTAAACTTTTTGGAGGGGTAGCCTTGATCTGAGGGCCGGGAGGAGTCGTATACTGACTTAATTGCCGGCAATTTAGTGAAATGGGGTCTCCACCAGTACGGCGTTGAAGCTGTTGATGACTGTATTGCCGGTGACTTCGAATGTGGATACGACCCACTAAGAGGTGGCCTAACAGTGGGTAAGGCATTCGACATATTTGTCATCGATGTCTGATACCACGTGTTTTTATGATTGCGTCGCGAAGCACTTGTGTCGAGCGGTGGCGCTCGGTTTGAGCTAATGTTGACCGATGGCTCCAGAGTCCATATTTTCTGAATTACACGAGAGGTTGTGCTCTGAGTGACTGGTTTTACAGTTGTAGTGCTGGTTGTGGTGGAAGTGGTCGTTGAACGCACTGATGGCGGAGACACTGACACACCAGAGATTAAAAGATAACAGCAATTAATTAATACTTTGCGTCGAATACAACTCTTTTACATTTTATTATTATTCAAACAATCGTTTAAATGAAATTCATATCAATTCAATAGAAAAGAAATAATGAGTTTATGCGAAGAAAAGCCAAAAAAAATTTATTTGAATATAAATTATAAGTTTAGAAGAATTTGGGGCAAAAAGATTACTATAAATAATAATAATTATTATTATAATATAGAATAGACTTAAAAATTGTGAATTTATTTTGAATTTAAAATTGTGTTGAATAGAAATGATATGAATAAAAGAGGAACAGTTGTGTTAAAAGTAGGGCCTCACGAAAAAACAGAACTCATGGAAAGAAGTGTTGCGATTTTGCACACATATCACAAACAATGACTACAACGAAAACTTTGGTCTAAAATGAAATCGAAATAAATCTCTCGAATCTCTCAATTATTATTATGGGAAGCGATTATTGTGTCGGCAATTGAATCAAATGCCGAAAAATCTGAGCTAACATTCATTCATAATCATAACAGAGAGGTTCACGTTTTGCCCAAAATTTTAGCCAACACTATGACTTTGGATACCAATTGAGTGCTACGAAGCGAATGATTGCAAATTCAAACCTCAGGCAAACAACTTATATAATGATTAACATATTATGCGAAGAATGCATTCTATGGCAAAACATATATAATATCTTTTGCAGAGATCTCTGAGACGTAAATAATAATTTTAAAAAGATTTTTAAGTTAAGGATTTGATGATAGAGTTTTAAAGTTCTATAGCTATCGGATACGAGAGCCCCGACACCAAAAGAAGAGACCAATTCTTATTCAATAATAATTTCGATTTAATTGGATTATTAACTAAATTGAAGCCCAGAAAGTGCCGAACCATCACTTGTTTTAAATTAATTTCTAATAAAACAAAAACCTAACGAAACAGAAATAAAATTATTACCGAAAGCTCTAATAAAAACTAAACTAATTATTCAGTTTAAGTCTAAATTTGGTAAATATTATGATAAGATTGAAGACCATTGAAGACCACCCAAACCAACTTTTTTTATTATTATAATTGTTTTAATATTTAAATATTTGACGAAATCAATACTTCTATGAATTATAAAGATTTCTCTTCAAATTTGATATATAAGGAAAAGCACTTATTTATGGACTCGAGTTATGTAATGTAATGGATATAATGGATAAACCAGGAAAACGATGGCTATATTTTCCGATACAATCGATACAATGAGATGCCTTTGAATTGTTAAGTGTGTGAATCATTCCCATAGGTTTTTCCACCAAAGAATGACTTGAATTTTATTGCACTGAAAAATTCTAACACAAGTATTACTGAAAATATATCGCTATTATTCACTCAATACTGCAATTCATTACTGAATATAACTCGCAGTCTATTGTATAATGAAATGAGAATCCATTGAAAGCATTGAACGAATTGCTATAACAATGAACTAAAAAATCTATAATAAAAAATTGATTGAATCTATACTTATATTCTCCTAATATTGATATTAACATATATTTCCAATAAATTCAATTATTTCTATTTCTGTCTTCTTTTACAATGAAATAATTGAAGCATTTCTCAAATAAAGACTTTTCAAACCAATTATAACAAATCATATGAACTTAGAATTAATTAAAATTGAATTCAAAGTCCGGAAAGTATTCACTTTAAGATTTATAATAAATTCGAATATATTCGCCGCAAACCATACAAACGGTTCAGAACTCAATAATTAATTGGTTATAGAAATAGAAAAAATTGTAGTTTTAATTTGAAAAAATAATTTATTGAAAAAATACTTATTCTCACAGAATATCAATAAAAACAATTTAAGCGCTATTAAGAGTTGAGATCTAATTTAGGCCTTTATTTGCAATATTGAGAGACAAAGAGTTAATACAATTTTGTTTTGTTTTGTCCATTAAATTAAATGATCGCTAAATAGATTATAAACTGATTTAATCTAAAATCAATGCAATCGACACAAAAACTAATCGAAAATTAAAATAATTAATCAATAAATAGATTTAAAAATAATTAATTTGTCTTAAGATGAGTCTATAATATAAATATAATAAAAAATATTTGCAATAATTTTTTAGATATTTTCTAATGTTTTCTTATATATAGTACTAAAAGATAAATGATTTCAATAATTCATTGGAAAATGTTTTGGCAAAACTCAATATTAATTATGTGTTGCCTTCGAGTGGAGTCAAGCAATTTAAGAGCACTTTTCAAACACCTCTCGCACAGAAAAAAGAGAAGAATATCAGGCATTAAAGCATTTAAATTGCGGTCTGACTATATTGAAGAACGGCGTAACCGAACCTCCGCCCAACATTCCCAGTTCTGAGCGAAAAGCACAGCATAAGGCAAAACACACACTCTCTCTTTTAAGAGACTTTACATTCAAACTCTCTGTAAATCTCAAAGTTTCAGTCAAAACGTCTAACCATTGCCTAACATTCCTGTTCTTTAAAGCCGAGGGTCGAAACAACTGCAGTGAAAAAAAAACAAAAAAAAACCTAAAGAGAGAAATAAAACTAATTCCTATTCCTATTTCTATTCTTAGCCTAAGCTATACTTTTTCTTTTAGTCAATAAATATATTTTATTATTATTACAATTTGGTAAAAATGCGTTTTTCACGCGTAGAGAATTGAACTGACACTTTACTAAACTGAAAGAGAGAGGGACTCATCCAAAGACAGACATTTAATTTAAGTTAAATATTTTTCGTTTTTTTTTCTCACTTTTGCTATGAATATATCAATGCATATATCAAATAAATGCAGGGGTTGTGTGAGTTTGAAGGCTCATGAAATTTATATAAAACACGACCTCAAACCCATTCGAGCGCTTTTGCCTTTTCTATGACTTGTTTTTAGTCTAAAGAGAGAGCCATTGAAAGAACTAAAGAAAACTCTGAAAGCTCTCCAATCTGGTCGTCATTGAACTGAGAGGGAGAGAAATTTCTACCCATTTTCATGTCTAATACAAGTGATGTTCGCTTTTCATAAATATGTAAAGCATTACATCAAATATTGCCCCAAAAATATGTTATAATAAACAAACTAAAAGTACAACTTTTGAATTAAATGATGAAAAATAACTACTTTTATATCTAAGAAAAAAAACATTTTTGGATAAAATTTATATCATATCATTTGAAAGGAAAGTAAAGCGATTGAAGTAAAACAATACAGAAATAAAGAAATGAATAGAGAGTTTGGGAACAAGAATTGAATGATTAGCTAAAAAAGGATACATCAAATCAGAAAAACTAACTCTATTTAATAGCTATTGAAGAGCGCCGACCTTCAATTGTGTTGGGATTGTCATATAGTCTTGGAATCGGGTCATATCATTCTTCATTTGGTCAAAGAAATCATTGAGTGTTCAGTAAAATGGATTCAGTCTAACAATAGTTCCACTAAATTATAGTCAAACCAAAGAATCTATTTTTCAAAGCTTTTGTCATTCAATTGAACCAAATTTTTATAATAAAATTTAGTGAATAAAAATTTAAAGTTTTTTTTATAACATAAAGTATGGGTAGTATTGACTCTCACAGAGAGTTTTAGAGACGAAAATAATATTCTTTAGTTTAAAAATATTTTGTGTTAAAAAACCTGCAGTGAATTTATTATAAAAGTCGAGATCATGACTGACCCTACAATTACTTATCGGTGCGCTCACACCGAAAGGCATCATAACTACAGACCACTGCTATTCACATACATAACAAAATGTGTTTAAATTATTTAATACACAGAAAAACATTAAGACTCAAATCAATTTCAATATTTTTTTCAATTCAAATCAAAGTTGACTCACAAAAACTCATTAAAGGCAAACACATTTCGGCTAATATTATGAATAAAGACTAACAGTTAAAGACAAAGCGATTAAATATTAAAATTACTAGTTTTGAATTAAAAATGGCTTCGACTGTATTTATTGTCGGCATTTATTGCCCTTCAAGACTATTATAGAGATTTTCCCGAAATTAATAGACAAATATTTAACAAATGATTGCTATCGAAAATAATTAAACCCTCAAAAAAGTGCACTCTTTTTATATTCGACATTAAATTTTATAAATATTTTTTCTGATAAAAAGATATACTTTTTTGAAAATATAAATATTATTTCTATTTTAGAGTCAGATATGTGTTGCGCACAAAATTGCAAAAATTGAATAAATTTAGGAATATTTGATATTATATTATAATATGTAAATCAGTTTTTATACGAAAACTATAATTAACTGAACTTTTTTTGATGGGAAACAATCAAAAACAATAGTAATTCTCTTTTGTAACTAAAATGTGTGAAATAATAAGCAAAAGAAACAACGATTTAGCACTTAATTAGTCAATATTTTGGAGAATTAGTTAACAAATTTGAATAAATATTAACAAAAATACGGAAAAGAGTTAAAACAAAAGATAATTTAATTAATGAAGTGATGTCTTACCTGACCCTCTCTTACAGCAAACTTTGAATACAACTTTCATGTGATGAGAATTACATCTTCCGGCCGATTGTGAAGGAGTTGCCGAAAGAGAAATGAAATAATAGTCCTGTCCGGGTCTGAACTCTAGGCCTCCCGGTTGTGGTGTAAATGGTCTGAATGTTATCGTATAGTAACGGTTCACAAAGGGTTTATCACAGACAGCGATGGTTCGGGCAATCGCTTTGTTGGCGATACGACACGTGTCGTACTCTTCTTTAGATACCTATCCATCAAAACAATATTGAGTTAAAGTCAAAAAAGAAGCAAAAAATAAATAATTTATTCAATTATTCAACGAAAGCCTAGAATTACAAATTCAAATGATTTTCAAATCTGAGTTCAGAATAGTTCGCATCAATTGATTCGTTTAAGAATTTTAAAACTTTTTTTGTGAATTGATTTTCGCTTTGAAATCAATAATTATAAGAAGTGAGGAATTAATCAATAATACATTACAACTGAAGAGGAAATCAAAAATAACTTACATTATATATAATATAGGTTTCGATGTCCTCTTCTCGTGTGCCGGACGAATACATTGGACAGACAATGTTGACCTGGTCATATTCATAGGCAACATTACCTCTATTAACATCTATGATGTGATCGGTGTTATCGATTCGAAATCTGTGTTTATTTAATAGACACAAGAAATTCATTATAATATCAGAATAAAAATATATGAAAATCTATGAAAATCACAAATGATTTGCATATAAATTAGTTTTAATACATAAATGCGTACAAAATTTTACCAAAAAAATTGTTTGTCATTCAACTGAAAATATTGGCCTTTAATTAAAAAGCCTTAATATATAAAAATATTTAATACACGACATGACATCACAAGCGCTCATCAGAAGACACATAATATTAGAACCGAAAAAAGAAATAATTAATTAATTTTATATTTTGTGTGGGGATTGAGATGAGGGTTTCTGAGGTTTTCTGAGGGTTTGGGCAAATCTCTTACTCCAAAAAAGTCATTATTATTGAGTGAAACGAAAAATGACAAATACTTGTGTTATTATAAATAAGTTTTTATGTTATAAATGTTTTTCTTCTCAAACACAAGAGTCGAGGAAATCGACACAAAATTTTCAAATAATAAATTCAAAATATAAATTGAAATTAAAATAAATGAATTCCTCTCCAAAGAGAGGATCAGTTTTGCCGGAGAAAACTCAGTTCCAGAAATTATAAATATTAAGCGCAATAAATAACGATTAACGCAAATGTAAAGAACCACAAATAATCATCAATTTTACACAATATTTAATAATTGGAATCCATTGGAATGCATGACAAACCTATCACTAGTTTTCTGGTATTCAACTTTTTTCATGATTTTCATGAGAATATACTTCGATTTAAAACAAAAAAATTCTTTTAATCAAATCAAAAACAACAGCCTTCGGGACGGTTAAAAGACTGATTAAGGATTGTCCTAAATTGAAACCTCCCGTTACTATGCTATTCGGAGACGAATATACTGAGGATTCGCTTTCAACCGCTGATAAATTATTAGAGACATTCTATCCCGAAGATAACTTAGAAATCGAAACAGCGGAACATTCGCATGTCAGGGACTTGGAACAAATACAAGAAAATAACAACGATTGTTGGTTCACGGATGATGAGGTTTGGGAGGCGGTCGGGCAAATGAGACTTGGCAAAGCTCCTGGGTTAGACGGACTTACGTCTGAAATAATTAAAAATTTCGTTAAGCCGAACATTAATGTTTTTACCGCCATGTATAATAAGTGCTACTATTTAGGATACTTTCCTAAATGTTGGAAAGTTTCGCTGTTAGCTTGTTTATATTTTTTAATAATTCAATATTTTCTAAAATGTCTAATATCTAATACATTGTTTTATAAATTAATTTATTTTTATGTTTTTATAATCAAGAAAATAATTTATTAGATAAAAGTTTTTTTTACAAAATTCTTATAAAATTAGTAAAAATTAGTTTGCAAATTTCAAAATTCGGAAATTCTAATTGAACTTATTCAAATTATAAAAAGTTAATTTAAGTGAAACTTGGTTATTTCACGCATAATTACATACTAAACACATAGATATATAGACTTTAATACACATTTTTTCCAAAAACTATAAATCATTCATTGATAAATTTTATCATATTCCTTTTAAAAATTTTAAATTATTTATTTTATATTTATTTATAATGATGAAGTTATATTTAATCATAAACATACATTGGCGGCGTTAATTGGATTCCGGTGATTTGGTCCAATATCTCCGCTAATATTCATCGGAATGATACTTTGATATCATTTCATATAATAACTTTGATATATTTTCAAAAATATATTTATTCAAATTAAAACTGGGAAGTTTATATTTAAAATGTTTTTTTACAGAATGAAAATTGATTAAGCCTTTTACGAGATATTCCTTGTCAAAGTGAAGGAGTTAGATATTTCCATAAGGTTTATATAATCAAAAAAAATTTAATTTCTATGTTAAAATCAAAATAAATTATAATACATAAATTAAATTTTTAGTTAGATTATTCAACAGAATGTAAAATTAATTAAGGTAAAGCATATAAACTTTCATCGATAAAATGAAGTAAAGAATATAATAAATTTAAGAATGAAATTATTTAATACTACAAGTATACAGTCACGTACAAAACCTCCTTTAATTAATTTTGAGCTATAAAATCTCTCCCATATGCTAGTTTGTAAATTTTTTGTATATCTTATATAGGTTGATGTTCTTCATATTTGATGTGTTTAATAGGATAATTTTTCCTTTAAACGCTTTTCAAATGTTCAAAATTTTACAAATTTTCTTAGTAATTTTGTTATTATTTGAGATAATCGAGAAATCCCAAAACAAATATCCACTAATATTTTAGGAGTTTAAAATAATACCGATTTCAAATTTCTATCTAGCTCACTTTTAGAAACACATAGCTTAAGCTAAATTATGCAATTAATTTGTATTTATTCAATATAATAGGGCTTTCAGAAAAAAATACTATGGAAATCTGAATCACTCGATATTAGAAATATTTTTTGATTTTTTGTAAGATGATATTAAATTGAACAACTTGGTTGCTGGACACATTTTGATCAAAATTAATATATAGCCACCAGAGGTCACTAAAATTGGCAAAAACCCTATAAAATTAAGCCATTTCTCAAAATTCTGAATCCCTCAGAGGGATTTATCTTATTTCTAATCAAATTGTGTCTAGCTACAAAGTTGTTCGACTCAATTACTTTTCTTCAAAAATCCTAAAAAAATTTAACGAATCAGGTAGTTTAGATTTCTATAATATTTCTCTATGGGTCTTTTTGTTAAAACCTTAATATTCGATTGACCACTATATCATTACTTCTTAACCTATTTTTATGATCTTGGTGTCATATTAAATATAATTTATTCCTCTTTTAAATTCATATAAATATTTGGTTCAGCCTAATGAAATCTAGCCTGCAGCATAGTGTCTCGCGTTGGTCTTTATTTTTAATTGTTAAAGCAAGATCATTTTAAATTTTATTATTAGGAAAAAACTACATTAAATAGTTTTTTCATTAACCGTATACAGAATTAAAATCGGTTTAGTAATTAAAATTTTTTTAAAAATTCAAATGGAACTTTTTTTTCTGAAAGCCCTATTATTTTATGAGTGAATCTATATTTTGATTATAAAGAAAAGGGGAAAATAGCGCGAACGCAGTTCCCACTACCAACAATTATACGCCCCATCTGCTCCTTTTTGGAGTAGTGGTGGGTTTTATCATAACCCTCAGTGTAATGGGCCCGACCTGACCCAGGGCTACCGTATTGTTGATCACGGCTAACCCGGCACCAGGTAAGTATGAGTTGATTTATGTTTAGAATAGAAGTCCTTAACTCTCCCGAATATTGAATCACAGCTTTTACTCAAAATAAACTTAAAATTTGCCATTTTGTTTGTCTTTAATCAAGTTCATATTAATTAATCTAAATTAAAGTTATATTGTTTATATAATCTTATATAAGAATTGTAAATGTAACATGGTTAAATTTGTAAAAATTAAAGTTTAAATGATTTTATATTAACTTATATTATGTGAATATAATGTTTAGTGAAACCCAATTGAAAAGAGAGAACTGGTTTTTGAGTCATTTTATGAATTATTGATTTATAAATTAGAGTTAAATATTTTGATTCAATTATAAACTTTTGGGTTAATTTTACCAAAAACATACCTCAAGTTTAGCAATTTGATAAATAATCTTGGTAGTGGCAAAAGTAATTTACTACTGTATCTGGTACTTTATTGAAATGTTTAAATATTACCATGGTAATGATTTGTTTTTAATTTTACATTTTAAAGATTATAATAAAATGGATTTAAAATATTATTCGTTATATAAAATAAATTTCCATTGATTTTTATAATATAAATACACTAGGTAAATTAGATGTACTAGGTAAATTATAGAAATTTTAAAAAATTAAGGAAATAGAAAGGTTTTCAAGACTACCCTTTGTCATGAATTAATATAGATATTAAAAATATTTCAATTAAAATACTACCAAGGTTTCATAAAGTAATTTCTATATTTATTTCATTTGAATTATAATATTCTTTTAAGAAAATTAAATTTTAATTGGAATTTACGATGAATTTATCAAGATACATTTTTGTTAAAGTAGGAGAATTATATGAATTTATTTTTATAAAAAATAATTAGTCTGATTTACTTATACAGTAAATTACAACAAGGATAATTATGTATTTGTTAGCTGACTTAGAAGAATAAATAAATAGACAAAAAGAGGAGCAAGGTGGTTTTGGGCAAACTTTAATAAATTAATACTAATTATCATTTGTTTAAAATATTTATCATTGTTTTTCATAAAATGTGTCCCTCGACGTGTATTTACTCCGATTAAGTCTCTAACTCTACAATACATCAAAAGTATTGAACGGGAAATAAAACAAGAAAAAGAGTTTCTTCGAGAGATGTGGGCTATTATTGATAGCTATGACAGTGAAATTCAATGGGAAAGTCATAAGAATGTAATAAAAGGTAAAAGAGAGTATAGGGGCGACTATTATCAAATTACTAGAAGTGACAACTATTTTAAAATATGTAATACTTTATATTAAATGAAATGATTCTAAAAATTAGTGAATAAACTTAAAATGTATTCACTATTTCAGTGATCACAAACAGAAAATATGTACAAACTTTTAGAGCAATGCTTTCCCACAATTCATAACTTCATTTCATTTCTTCCAAATAGTGATCATCGCTGTAATGATTGGACTAATTGTGGTTATCGTTGGAATCATATTTTATAAGATATAAAAAAATTTGATAAAACACTTTCTTTGGAAAAAAACAATTCATTCTTCAAATTTCAGTCAAACATTTTCTCACAAATGAGGTCATCATTTGATTCTTTAATTTGATTTCAGTGTTTTATTTTTATTTTCAATATTTGTTTTAAATAATTCTTTAATAAAATTGTATTAAAAGTGTTCCACAAATTTATATTAATATTACACTAAAATATTATTAATTTAAAGCAAAAATCATTGAATTTTGAGAACAATTATATTTTCTTAAATAAATAAATCCTTAAATTCATTATTAATTATTAAATAAATTATATTTCAATAAATTATAACTTTATTTCAAAATAAACTCAAATTTAATAAAATATTAATTCAAATTCATTTCAGGTAATCCTCTTTATTACACAAAATGATTGACATTCGAGAGACCAGACATGGAGTTAAGTACAGCTTTAGTGACATTTCTATTGAAAATATGACTTTTATTAATAACAATGCATTAATGACAAAAGTAACAAGGACATGGATTCTAACCACAAAATCATTTAAATCTCAATTGAGAATAAGAATTCATTCCTTGATAATTGTATCGTCACTTCTAGCAAATTAATATTAAAGTGTTCAATCAATGAGTGTCTAGGTATATTTTCAAAGGAAAAATTAGAGCAAATTGGTAATAATTGAATTAATCAAGGATATTTATGGTGGGCTTTAAAAATATTTGACTAAATTCTAGTTTTACAAATAATTTATTATATTGTATAATCAAGGAAGATTTTGTAAAAAATGAATGTTTTTAGTTATCAAAAATGTATGTAATTTTAGAGACTATTCTACTACATTTAATTGCATAAACATAAACATGTACAAATAAAAAATTTAATAAAACGTAATAGAAATATGAATAAATCAATTGAAATGTGAGCTATCATATTATTAATTGCTAGGAGAGAATAATGTAATATTAATCTTTTATCTTTTAGACAAAATAAATATTTACATTTCAGTTAAATAACTGTTAACTATTTTGCAAGAGCATCACTCATAACCAGAACTCATCGTTTTCGTTCTTGTAAGTTTTGTTAAATAAGAAAACTTTAAAGAATTGATTATAAAAATATAGAAATATATTAAATATTTATTTAATTAAATTAATATTATATTAAAATATTAACTATAATTAAAAAATGAATACATTTTTTGAATCGTTTGATAAACAGGTTCTCCTCATTAAGGATTAATTAGAGTTAATTAGAGTTCAAAGTTTATCGTTTGACTTATCTCTTGTTTTGATGTTTTGAAATTAATTTCAGATAAGACTCTGACTCATAATAATGCAAAATCAACACTATTTGGATCAAAACCAGAATAAC
>JAQFZM010000593.1:0-28757 GCA_034695785.1 Galumna obvia
TTAAGCCTTAATCTCAGATAAGTTTATTTGAAAATAATCACTAAAACAGGTTTTGTGTTTATTTTGATTTGTGTTTTCACCCAAACTCGATTCCCATAAATATTCCCCTAAAAACGTCCCATTCCCTTATTTTTTTTCCGTGTTGGAAAACATAAAAAAAATAGCTGAAATTTTTGACGTCAAATAAGACTCATTGTTACCATAGTAACGGTTATAATAACGTTTTCTGCTTTACATAAAAAATTCAGTAAATCTAATCCTTAAATAAACAGATTATAAACCATTAAAAAAACTTTTTATTAAATCATTAAATAAATATAAATTTAGTCTTTATTTTCATTTGAAATAATATAGTTATACACATATGATATCATATGTGTATAACAAACAGTTTATGTTATAAATTATAACAAAAAATGGTTTTAATGCATATTTAAAATAAACTTTTAAGACCACATTCTTTAGGTTTTTGTCCGACTATTCCCTTATTATAGCTTTTGATGAACAGTTCCACTTCTGGTAAATGACTCGACTCAAGAGCACAGGCATAGAAGACATCAGTTATGTGTTTCAAACAATTGTCTTTAGGAATAGATTTATTGTTTCGTTGAGAAAAGAAAAATATCTGTTAAACCAAAAATAATTTTATGTTTTTAACTCATATTATATACAAATACATACCATTAGTTTCAATACAATTAGGTTTTTGTCTTAAATGTGATTCCTTTAGAATGAATTGTTTTCTAACTGTAGTTAAATAAAACATTACTTAAAAATATTTGATTTCATTAAATAGTGATATCTATGATATCATAGATATCACTATTACTTACTTTCAAGTCTTAGTGCTGTCCCTCACAAACGAATCTAACATAACTAGAGGTCAGGTTTTGTCCATTAAAACCGAAGTAAACATTTATAACAAAATCTGTAATAAAAAATACATAAAACATAAGAGAATATCAAAAATAATACCTTTTTTTGTTAAATTTGATGTCATTTTTGACATTTTCCTAATTATCTAAAACTAAATCAAAATAAATTAATAAAATATTAAAAATTATTATTTGTTTTGATCACATCTATGCTATCATAGATGTGATCAATTAATTAAATCATTTCCTTACATAATATTTACCAATAAATCAAATTTAAACACAATTTGTTTTTAAATAACCAAAATTTAAGCAAATCTTTTGTTTCACTTAATCAATGCCTCACCAAATAACAACTCATCACTAAACAACGTCTCAAATATTGTTATTATCAAACGTTTTATTTGAAATTTTTGAAAATTGTTGAAAAAATAGGCGGAGTTACACAAAAATTCAGTTAATTTTTTTTATGGTTTATTTTCCTGAAATTCCGTAACTAAAATAACCAAATCTACTTTGGGTGTATGTTTTCATCTCAAAGTCAAAAATGAGTACATTTTGTGCGCCAACGCGTCCATAGTTTGAATGAACTGATCCTCCAATTGATTGGTTGCGCGCATAACACAAACACTCACCACAAACACAACTTTAGTTTACTCTTGGGTTAGCCCTTTGACATTAGGGTTTATTCTTTAGATTTTGTTTTGGATTAAACTTAACTTTAATTATATGAAACGATAGCTTTTAGTTTTGATTTTATTGACTGAAATGCTATCAAAAACTCTCAAATATTTTATAATAAATTCGTGAAAACAATTAAAGATAAACGAAATGCTATTTATTTGTTGGACTCAACGCTATTGACTCGGCTTTGAATGAGTTTAGTTTTGTCTGAATCATTGATGACCACATCCTCTTGAATGCGGACGTGTTTCTTCTCAGGCGGTGGTTCGGCAATTATCTCTGGAGGAGCCATTCCTCCCACTTCTGACACGTCTTTATCTTTTCTTATTTGTGACTTCAATTCTTTATTGGCCTCTTTTAGTGATCCAACCAATGATATCAAATAATATATAAACAAAACCAAAAGTAAAAGTAGTGGGAAGACAGCACCGGGTGATGTCAAGTAGTCGACCACTTTATTCATAGTCGGGGGTAGTTTAGACTCGATATAATTCGTAAGAATATTATAAATTCGATGATAACCACTAAAACAAACCAAAATTATTATATGTGTGATATGTGTGAAGCGATACCTGAATGGTCCGCAGTGCCAACTGGGCTCTAACCAAACCACTGCGTACCCGACTGGAAGTGTGCACAGGAATAACATAAGAAGTAATAATCCGAAGTAAAAATTATTGCTTCGCGAGGCCTCACATTACGATTACAAACAAATGTTAGTTTTGAATCACAAAAAATCAAATTTTCTTACTTTGAAGACCGTTTCGTGCGGTATATTACATGTGATGACAGCCCACGACCGCACATACATTAATATACATAATTTGATTGTATTGAGTGCCGGCAAACCCGGCGAGAAAAACATTCCCAGCCTTTAATTGTAAGATAAATGAAAATTAGTTGAAAATATATAAAATGATTTGTATTCGGACCAAATCATTCCCTGATTGTTCACTAAATGAAGAATATTTTCTGCGATTTTAAAGTCTCCATAACCGGGAAACCCTTTTTCCAGATCCCAACAAAACAATGTGCAGTCATTACAATACCTCAAATAAAATAGCGTTTAACACAATTTTTATATAATGTGTTGAATACCTGACAATCAAAGCTCTAATGAAATCTCCGATAAGAATTGAGATGACAGTCAAGACTATATCCATTACTGTTAGTTTGACTATTTCCTGCCCAAACATAGTCTCCCAGCACAGTTTTCTCAGTTTATCTCTATCTGTTTCATTAAGGTAAAGGAGGTCTTCTTCAGAGATGTCAAATTGTGTACGATTGCACTCCTTTGCAATACTGTCTCTGAATTCTTTCAAAGAAGGTCTTTCGTTGAGTGTCCTCTCTGTTGACCAGGTAGTAGTAATAGTAACAAGAGTTACATTTAAAGGCTGTTCTGTAGTAGTGGTAGGTTTGGTCGTTTTGCTTTTTTTAGAAGTTGGTTTCAGAGTTGTGCGAACTGTTGTCGTTTCAACTGTAGTCCACGGATTGGTAGTTCCTCTCTCTGTAGTTGTGGTCATTCGTGTATTGTTGTCATATAAATCTAAAAGAATAGTTGTTGTGTCGTAGTCCTGATCTCTTAAATCTTCTTCCAAATCAATTTCAGTGGAAGTAATGAATTCCGTTGTCGTATACCTTAAAATCAAAAGTCACTGAAATATTGATTTTTTGCCAAAAATTAATTACTCTTCGATTCCATTTCGTCCTTCGATTCGATTCGATCGAAGACTATCTCTATTTGCGTTTAGAGAGTAGGGATCGACCAGAACTGATGGCGAGTGTAATGTACTCGTTATGTCTTGAGTTAAGTCTTCATAATCTTTAAATATTTCGACAAAAAATAGAATTTTTTAAATAAAAGTATAAAAATGTATAACTAATCCCAACCAATATTAACCAATATTAACCTGGTAATATTCTGCCTTCAATGGGCACTCTTTTGATACGGATGTGTGCAGTGGTGTCGACGGTTACGTTTTCGATATATAGCTTATTATATGTAATATTAATCCTTAAATCTGTCAGTTCTGATGTCTATCAAATTTTAAACAAATTCTAATACAATATTTTAGGTAAAAATTAATTACCATAGAGTTGACCTTGCCAAATAGTGATAACATAAGAGTGTACATGTTCAAAAAGTTCAATATGAGAATCCTAAAGACAGATAAAATATCGATACCTTTTATTATATCAATGAATAAATTGAAATCAATTTTAGGGATAAATATTTGTGAATAAAAGGAGTGAATAATGTTTTCAATTTCCTATAAAAAAGTGATTCATTGATTCATTGATTTTCTATTTGAGTCATTCCTTTGAGGCATTGATTTCTAATTCAAAGAAATGCTAACATTTGACTAAAATGATTGTAAGGAGAAGTAAGAGGTTTATGTTATACCTTCCCAATTGCCATCTTAAAGTGATCCTGGGGTGATATGATTCCATTGTTCCGATTAAGTCGAAAATGTTGGGGAAAACAATTCCAATTCCGGCGACAACGAGAGTAACTTCATTAGCCCTGAGCCACGAGGGGTTCTCAATTGGCTCTTGAGACCGTTCCACCACCAGAACCACTCCATATGCAGAAGAGGCCAATAATAAGAAAACCCTTATTTGACAAATAAGTTATTCATGAAATTTATTTTTAAATTCAAAATACAAACGATTCAAACATTTCTTTCAATATTTGAATTGAGTTTTAGGGCTTAAACTCACAGAATATTCGCAAATACTCTTAAAGCAATTCGTTTCCAATTTCTTTCGTCTTTTTTTCTTTCTTTCTCTTCGAGAATGGATTCTTTAAATCCCATTACAAGTGAAGCGACTTTATTATAAGCAGTTTCACTGTTGCCTATCATGTAATCCCAGCCTAAATCAAATATCTATTATATAAAACTCGAAACCAATGCATGAATTTATATTAAAAAAGCAATAAATATAAGTCAACGCTTTTGTGAATAACCTGTGAATAGTTTCCAGCAGAAAGTCGACTCGTCGTCCTTTGAAGAGATGCGATTCATTCGGGCGTTTTGTGCCATTCTTTTAGTGATTTCATAACAAATGTTATTCTTTTACAATATATTGAACACAATATCTGCTAATATTTACTTTCTTAGAACACAGAAAAAGCTAAACATATAGAGACAGAATGCCGTCAGAAAGTATGCCAGAGGCAAACGATAACCTAAAACAATATCATTTCTCAAATTTTCAATCATTTAATTGATTACCAAATGATTCATACCTTCAGAAGTCATTTCACTTTTACTATAATATCCGTAAAACAGTGGAGAAAATTTTAGATAACCCTAAAAGTGTTGAGAGAGAGAGAGAGAGAGAGAGAGAGAGAGAGAGAGAGAGAGAGAGAGAGAGAGAGAGGGAGGGAGAGAGAATATAATCCAGTGATTGATGAGAAGCGAGGGTTACCTCAAAATCCCAGATGACCTGCAGTTTGAGAGATTCTTCTTTATCCTTCACTTCTTTTCTCATTCCAGTAGAGTCTGGATCTCCTCTTAATATCTGAATGAATGTATAAATTATATGACTTTCTATTTATTGATTCAATTCATTGTTAACGAGTATTTTTGATCCGTTTATACCTCGGGTACCATTAAGAAACAACATATAAAAACGCTGATAAATAAATTGACCCAGAACACCCAACGAAGAAAGATAAAATAAGAGGCGACACCTGAGCCAAAGTGACCTTAAATAACAAAGAAATTCATATTTCAGTGGATTTTCATATTTGAAATGTGAATATCAATCATTTATGTGAAAAGAAAATCCATTTTCACTAAAAGTAATCTTTAGTTGACTTTAGAGAACAACATTTGAATTGTCTTAATATTTGACATTTGATTTTACTTTCAATTTTTTTGATCCTCATTTCCCACGGAGTGATAACAACCATTATATTCGCTAATTCTCTTTTGAATCGATTTACTGTCTGTTCAAACAAAACACAATATTATTGAAAAACATTTACTCAAATCATATCAAATGAATAAATAATCGAAAAGAAAATTATATAAAATCTTGGCTTTGATTTTGTTTGACATTTAATCTTACTTTTTCTAGGTAAACTCTGTACTTGGCCACCATATCCTTGGCCTGTTTGCTTTGTTTTAGTTCTCCCTCATGTCTTTTGATGTAATGTTTGGCCCGACTTAAAATCTTGAAGCAAGAACATTTTATAAATATTTGTTATTTAAATAAAGTGAAAACAACTTTTAACTTGCGGTGCATCGGCCAGTGTTGGGAACGCATATTTGAGATGATCTGTTTGTGAGCTCTGATTGTTTCAGATATTTCTTCATCAGTTAAGGCTTCGTCGCCCATCGATATCGCTGTTTCTCTGTTTTTAAATATAAGAATATATTTAAACATTGAATTCAACAGATTTTTAAATATTTGTTCAAACTTTGGAGAATTCATTGAATGAATATTTATTAGAGGATAACAAAAGTGTAAACAATTTTAGAGAATATTATTATATCTTCTCAAATGTTGACATTAAAAAAACATCAATTAATTGAAAAACTGAAGTAATAATTATTAATACAATAATTAAATAATTTGAATATAAAGAGAGACGAACTCATTAGAAGATGTGGTACAGAATGAGGAGAGTCGTCTTCCGCTACCGAATGCCATAATGATCTGATCGTCGCTCATAAGAAACGCGTGCGAACCTCTCCTACCACTTCTGGAACTCCTTTTTGGTAGAATAATATGTTCGCTGTCGGGCGGTACTAATGAGGGCCGTCTGGAGCTCTTCACTGGTGTCTGAACTTTTGGTGAAGTCGGAGTCGAGTCTGTCATCTCCTTTTTGGGCGAATCTTTTGGTGACTCAGATTTTTGTGAACCCTTTTCACTCATTTTTTTAATAACTAACAAAAGTGTCAAATATTAAAAACATTAATAAATTATTTAACTTTTATTGAAAACTTTCTTTTGAAAAGTTGTTAATTGAAAGCAAAAACAGAAAATCAATAAACGGTTCACTTAATTATTTCCATTAAAATACTCAAAGAAATACAAATAGTTTAGACTATTTTTGAAGAATAATAACATTTTGTTAATTACTTTTGTTGTAAAATATAATACTTTTCTTTAGTCATCGATTGGTTGACTTAAATAACGGAAACAACGGATTGAAGTGTTGTTTGTAAGTCGTCTGAACAGAATTGTGGCGATTCTGAGAAAAGTGAAATCCATACGAATTTTGAGAATCGAAAACAACGGTTAATATTTTTGGGTGGAGTACTGAACAAGTTTTATGTCTACTTTTATTATTGTCTCTCTTGAAGAAGTACTGAACGCCTACGCCCTAATCGATATTTATATGACTAACTAAAGCCAAACACAACTATCAATAATTCGAGTCTTAATTAGATTTAAATTTAAAAATACTTAAAAACTTTAAAGCATTGAATGAATGATAACCTCTTAGAACATAGTTTTCAATGTATTCTTCATAAGTTTAATAATCGGTTAAATATTTTTATTTTTAAATTAAAAATAATATAATTCCTTTTTAATTAAATTATATAAACCAATGAATTTATAGCTCACAAATGGCTATATTTTATTATAACTTTTTTTAATTTTTAATTATTTCTTTGGATTCTTTTATTTTAAAAAATGATTAAATGAAAACATAGTATAAAAGATAATATTTAAAAGATGGCGCCATCGCTTCAATTTTAATCTAATCACTCTATAAAGTTCTTGTTAAATAACATCATGATAATAATTAAAGAATTAACTTAAGTAGATAATGGAATTACAAAAATTACAAAAATTATAAAATGATCACGTAACTTTTAGAATTATTAATATTCCAATGTTTGAATCCATTATTTTAATAAAAATATGATTAGATTTATGAAAAGATAATAACAAGTTTCGTTGAATAACAAGTAAAGTTTAGTTAAATGCTAATTAATTTTAAATGAGATAAAGTCATTTTATTAGATTTTTATTTTAATAAAAGTGTTGTTTTGATAAATTTTCGATTTGAGAAAAACGGTCACTCATATTATTCTGTGCTCTTTCTATGGCATCAAAATAAACAGAACGTAACAAAAAATATACCAAAAATTGGCCTAAAAATCAAAAGTCTATATATATAACCATTATATGAGAGAATAATGGTACTAGCAATAACTGGAATAACTGATTCAATATTGATGGCTAAGTTCTAATGAATTAGTCATTAATTAGAATAATTGAAAGTTGCTAGCTTATTCAATTCTATTTAAAAGAGTTTCTTTCCTTAAAATTTTAATTATGGAAATTATTTAATAGAAATCAATTAAAGAAAAAGAAGTATTTAATCGAAAAATGTTTTGAATTAATTTTGTGAATAAATAAGAGATAGAATTGATTTATTGTTTACATTTTGGTGTACTTTAATGGATACAAATGTATCAATGATTCTCTCTTTTAGTGATTGAAGTTTCAATCAAATTAACATAAAATAATAGGAAAGTCTCGAATCCGTTCAATAGTTGTGTGCTTTTAATGCAAATGAATGAATAATGAGTTGAGTCTCACGAATGGATAATCGAATTTAGTCTCATTAAAAGTATTTCGATTTAATAGAACTCACATTAAATTAATTAGATTTTAATTAAAAAGCATTCAATGAATTCTTATTCGATCGATAAGACTTCAAATCGAAGTCAATTGTCTTTTAAAAAGTATTCATTTCTAAGACTCAAACCATTATTCAATTATAAACAGAAATAAGAAAAATTATGAAGTTTTGTTAAAATAATTTAGTAACAATATTATATACTATTTATTAATTAATCTCGCAAATTTTCTTATTAAAGTCTAATAGGTTGGAAGTAACCCTGATACATTTAAAATGTTTATGGATAGTTCGAAAAGACTATTTCGATGAATAATAACATTTGCTTAAAAATTACCCAAAATATATACTTTAATGCAAATTCATTGATTTTATAAATCATTATTTATTGATAGTTTGAGCATGTTCCAATTTGTTCCATTTATAAGATTATAATTTTTTCTTATTATAACATTTCTTTTGAAGTAAATTTTTAAGTTTGTGGTCATTCATACAATTTTATTTATTATATGAGCAAGTTTATAATTAAATGTGAAATTATAAATTGAAATAAAATGCATTTTTAAAATGGAAGCAAAAAAAAGTGAATTTGAAAATAAATTATAAAAATATTAATTTATTTTTTTGGAATAAATCCGTCAAAATATGTTTGTCTGACGTCGTCGTTGTTGAGAGTGTGTGTCGACTATTATGTCTAATCCCTATATATTAAAGTTAGAGATAAATGCAATTTAAATGCATATTATATTATATTTTGAAATCTTGAGATAAGATTTGGGTTTTCATTGAAATAAGGAATTCATAGAAATAATATTCAATCAAAAAATGAACTAAATTTAGAAAAAGGCGAACCGAACCGTAGCTTAGATTTATGACATTTTCTCCGTAACTCAGAGATGATATACCGGAGTCTTCATAATTAAATATATTCTTGTATGTATTTGCGTATATCTTATTATGATTAGCATTGATATGATTAGACATTCAATTAAGTCTAATGTGACCGACATTTATGAATATAATTTTGGAGCAAAAGTTAATATATGAACGCAAATGTTAGGCAAAAAAGTCTCTCAATTTTTAATGTGCGCTCATTTCCAGTCAATAAAGGGATGAAACGGAATGCCATACATTTCGCTAATATTTATGAGCAAAGAATTGAATTCAGATTAAATGAAAAAATAGAAATGCAATCGAATAGAGAGACCAATACCTGATCGCTAGCAATGGTCTCATCGATTGATTTGTTGTCTGATATAACTCATAGTCTTATGTTTGGTTTTGAGGCAATTTCTATGATTAAAGGATACATTGATTTGAGTCATAAATTTATTAAAGAATCTGCACTCAACTCAACTGTAATGAAGAGATGATTTCAAACAAGAATTGACTCAAAATGAGTTGAAATGAATCCAAGAGTCAAAATGACTTGAAATGACTGGCAATGAGTGGCAATGACTTGCAATGACTCGGATGACTTTATTCTTGAATCGCATTATTCTTGGAGTAGTTTTGGTTGGGTTCATACCATCAGACAAATAGTGAAAGGCATTCCGTTCAGCGTATCTATAGCTGAGCGCTTGTAATTCAAAGCCAAAGCGAATGAAGTTTTAATGTCTGATATTCTAATATTGATTATACTATAGATATCTCTTCGGTTATTCTAATGTCATTAATCATAGGTTTTGTCAGTTGAGTATAACAAACATAAACCTAAAACCGCATCAAAATTATTAGTGCTTTTCCCCACTTTTTATTACATAAAGAGTCGATACCATAACTATCCAGAACAGATTGAACACAGTTTCAAATTTTGTCACAAAATTAAAGCACAGTTTAGTTCAATATTTTCTAAATGATATGCTGTGCCCTCTATTCAACATAAATTGTCGTCAATAATATATTTTCATAACAAAAACTTAAAATCGTTATTAAATAAAATAAAAATTAAATGAAATTAATTTCATGAATACATTAAATATTAAAATATAGAATTAAAGTGACATCTCTTCCAACAAAAATAATTTGAATGATCTAGCTTATTTATAATTTTAAATGACTCTATTTAAGAGATAATTGACAAAAATATTGCAAAGTTTTCAAAACTGTAAGAAGAAGCACCTTGCAAGTCGATAAAAATTAAAATATTTGACAATTCTTTGTAATAATTCAGACCTAATTATATAAATAGTAGGATCTTGTTTATAATTTGTGTCTAGACCAATTATTTATAATTTGGTTGAGGACATTAAATTAATAGATAAGCATGGTAATTTGAGAAGTGTATGTATGGTATGTTTGGCTAATTCCTAGAAATAGTATAATTTCTAAGTGAAAAGTGTGTGAAACCGAATAATTAGATTCGCGAAAATGGTTTTTCTCTTTTTCTCATTGATATGCATCGCATCGAATGAAAGATTAAAGTTATATAATATTAAACATTTGATGATCTCATCCACTGATTGAAGTCAATCAGTGAAGTGGTCTGTAATGAGTAAACACTTTGAGTGCTTTTGGTTAACATCACAACACGTAATACAATAGTTATGGTATACGACAGTCAGTGATCCACAAAAGGCATTCTCTTCTCCGGAGTCTTACATTATTTTCTCTATTAGTTCACAATCTTTTCAATGGAAGACATTTTTAGTCCACGACTCGAATGAATGCATTTTCTAAACGTTTGTTGACTATAAATTGACCCTCACTTTAGTAGTCATTGTTTTAATTATATTTCAGTAAAACAATAGTCGAAAGAGAGTAAACAAATAACTGTCCGATAATTTTAGAGTTAATTTTGCAAAAAATAGAGAAATAATGAATGAAAGTAAAGGCGAATAAAATGTCGATTTAGTCGTTATTGACTCGAAAACAATACAACAAAAGCGTTATTATATTCATGAGTCGATTCGGATTTATTGAACACAATCCAAGTGGTCGTAGATTTGCTATAATCGAAGTGATGTCTGCCTCTTATGGTGTGTCTGATGTCGTGCATAATCTTATGTTTGCCTTTATTTCCTTTTGGAATAATGGGTACAAAAGTCTGGTTACTAGCAATGCATCAAATGATTAACGAACAAAAGGAGAGCTCGGAATTGATTATTTCAATAATGAATTCATGAATACCAATACCTTAACATAAGACCAATAGAGAAGACATACATTGAGCCACTCTTTCAACTCTATCGGAGCTGATTAGACGACAGTAATAAGAAATAGAGTTTGCATTAAAAACATGTCTTCAATGCAATAACGAGAGAATAATGGATTCGATCTCAAACTTGGCTTCAATTTTGCAAAACAACTCTCAGATTAGCCCCGAGTCTGAGAGCGTACAACTAATGAACTCAATTTCCAGCTCTCATTTCCCAAATAAACTTTTAAATTATTATTACATTAGACCCAAGTTTTCATTACTTTTACTTTCCTTTTACTTCACTTTAATTGATTTCAAACCAATTATTTACGAAAACTTCAAAATCCCTGAAATTTGAGAATTAAATTTCAGAAGAATTTTATTCAAATAATACTCTGAAAAAAACATAAATTCTTTGCGATTCTTGAGTTTCACATAATTTTCAAACATTTCATAATAACTTTCTTTTGTTAAGAATATATGAAAAGTTTCTCAAAAATGTCACAAATATTAACAAAAAAGTTTAAAATCACATAAATCTCAGAGTTTAGTAAAGATTTAGAAAACTTTAAACAAAATTTCGTTTACTTTTCGAGTTATAAAAAACAAAAAATTCTAATATTTTTATTAAATTTTTTGTTCAAAACTTTTTCGTTTAAAAAACATCAATATATAAGAGTAACTTTATTAGGATCAGTTTATTAATTAAATAAATATCAAGAATATCAAAGTTAAGATAAATTATTCAACTCTTTTATTGACTTTTGATAAACAAAGAAAAAGTTATTTGAGTTTTAATAATATCTTTATTTGTTTTTGTTTACATAAAATTCAATATATATTATATAAAATAAATCATTTCTATTGAAAATTAAATTTTTGTTTAGTCTTAAAGTGATTTTCAGAAAATGAGTTAAAAGTATTGTACAACTCATTCAAAGTTTTGACACATGATTTTAATATTAAAAATTTAACCATGTTAATTCATTAAAATTGTAATATATTTAATAAAAACAAAAAGTGTTATAAATAATGAGTTATATAATGGGATTTTAGACAATATAATGGGTTCTAAATCTCAAACATTAATAAGATTTTTCAAATGTCTTAGACTGAGCATTGTAATAGAATCATGATAATTTTTACTTTAATTTTATCTAGTTCATAACAAGATATCTTTATTCCTCGTTTGATTATATTATATTTATGAGTCATTTATGTGATAAAAATAAATTCTAAGAACTTTTTGTTTCCATGAAATCTATGATCTGATGAAAACCTTATCATTTCATTTGACAAAAATGTGAGAATAAAGTCTCAGATATTGTTATCTCAAAATAACTTCATTTTATTT
Source organism: Galumna obvia (assembly GCA_034695785.1). Taxonomy (NCBI): domain Eukaryota; kingdom Metazoa; phylum Arthropoda; class Arachnida; order Sarcoptiformes; family Galumnidae; genus Galumna; species Galumna obvia. The sequence continues at coordinate 12,660 of JAQFZM010000593.1, forward strand.
GATTGAATCAATTTTTATGTGAAAAGAATTTGTTTTCTAATAACCAGAGAATTATCCCAATAACTAAACTAAACAGATTCAATTAGCCTGGATACAATCTTTTTTTTTGAAAGTTTCTATTTTTTTAAATTGAATTATTATATAAATCAGTCAAAAAAAGCACAGAATAAACATATTTTGAAAATTATATACAAAAATGTTTGAAAAGAACTTAAGTTTGAATTTAATAAATGTCTAATATTTTGATCTCACGATCGGAGACATGAGTTTATGTATTGAATGTATTGTTCTTTTCATTTATATTCAGTGAAAGCAATCATTTAGGAAATACATAATACAATATTCGGATATAAAGGCAGCAAAACTGCATATTTGTGTGAATTATGTGTATTGAAGTCAACGATTGTTTGACTGACTTTTCTTTATTCACGTGCGTTGGCTCTCACACTATGAATGAGCAACTTTTACATCAAAATTATAGATTTTCTCTCAATGTTCGTGTGTTTTGTGCGCCCAATGTTTGATATAAATATGAGTCGTGTTCTCAGTAAACGACTATATCATTGGTTTCATTCATTGGTGACATTCAAACAGAATTTATTTCTATTAGATTTGGAGAATTTGCGTGCAGTCCGTCCCCGAAAATACTCTGGACTAACGGACTGTTATAAGAGCATCCCATTTGTCAACCGTTCATAGTTTTAATCTTTGATTATATTCTGTCAAAATTCTTCATGGATTCAATCATAAATATTTTAGGGAATATTAAATTAAACAAGTTCAATTTACTCAATTCTAATGCATTCAATAAACGCTTCGATTGAAAAGTGATTTATTATCCAATTATTATAAATATAAAGCGCTTTCAAATTATTTACCTCACTATTTATCATCAAGATGAATTCAAAAATATGTCTACCATTCCATTTATCGAAGCATTTTCTCAAATTTTTCATATTTGGATCACAAAATATAAAGAAAGTAATGACTAATATTTGAGGTTAACTTAAATGAAATAAGTTTTAGTCCTAAACTTATTTCTATTGAAAAAAATATAAATAAAATCTTTAGAATTTGTGATCTAAGGATTGATATAAAATAGTTTTTTTTTAAACTTTTGTCATTAAAATCAATAGTGAGTACAATATATAGAGATTTGGATATAAATCATTAAATTTAAATGTTTCGCCGATTTTATTTCAAGTCTTATGAATAGATAATCCCTTTGAGTACATATCAAACCATCAAAAAAATAGTTTTATTATTAGTAATAAAGTTGTGAAATGAAATTCTTATAGACATGAGATGTAGTTGAGTAGAGTGTAGTCATAGTTAGCTATGTTTGAGTAGAGAAAAGACTTTAATGCTTTTGGTGCTCTTTTTTCGTGTTTGAATTTGCTTTATATTTGAGATTATAGTGAAATTAAATCCGCCGTACCTTTAGTTGAAGGCATTTATTGGAATTTTTCCTCTTCAGTAAATTCATCCAAACGATAGGCAACGAAATTACTCTTCAAACAGACCTCTCAATACATTCTTCAGTAATCTGTCCTCCACTTCATATTGAATTTCAGACAAAATTAATGTCTTTATAGTTATACTCACTTTTTTCAATATATTTATTAATTTATATGAACTTAAGACAAATTAATCAAATATTTTTACCTTAAATACTATACATTCAATACATGTATTGCAGAGCATTTTATTCACAATAACTGAACACTTATTCATTGCATTTATTAAATTTTAATTCGAATCATTTCTAATGAGTTTTCAACAAAAAATACTTATCATACTCTGAGATTAATCTTGGTTTGAGTAATACTTTTTATATTCAATTTGATTAATTTTTTTGAGCAAGAGCATTATTTTTGTCAGTAATGAAATGATCTTGTTAATGAAATATGCATACTTATATAATTTAAAATGTATTTCTATTCATTAATTTTGTTGGAAGAGATGTTTTTGACTCTAATATAAGTTATGTTTTGAATCATTTTTAAAGTGTCGATCGTTTCAAACAAAACTCTTTAATTCTTTTAATATTTTGTGTAAAAACTATTTCTGAGAAAAACATTTTTAATGGATATAAAGGCTAACAAATAAAGTCGATATTTGAGGTATATTTTAGTGGAGTTAAGGCACAGCTGTTATGGAATTGTTGCGAAAGTGTTATCGATTGCATTGACTAAACAGCGAAACATTCAAAAAGAATAATTGATTTTAAAGGTTTGCCTAAATGTGCCCCAAATGCCATCATTCGGACAACAAAACGCTCACAAATTATTGAAATCATTTTTGAGTAAAAATTTATTACAGAAATTAATTGAAAATATTTTTAAGACTTTCAACAGTTTTGACATTAAATACCATTTAATGGAAAATAATTTTGAAAAAATTCAACGAAAGTATTAAATGTTTGAATGGATGACTTCCACCCCTTATATGTCACTTTCCTCGCACTTAACTCAACTATTGATATAATGCTGAAACAAAGGCGCACAGAATATCCATTTCTGTTTTTAACTGAAATTAACTGAGTTTAGAGTCAGTGGCAATGATTTCGATTATCACTTTTGCTGGTCTCAGCTCCTGTGCGGTGTAGGCCTTCCTTTCATTCTTTGAGTCTTCAATTTATTTGTTACTAATTGGATAATTACCTAAACGACAGAATTAATTAGTTTTTGCGCTAAACTTGCAATTTGTATAATAAAAGCATTAAATTATTTGATAAGCGATTGACTCAAATGTATTTTTTAGACTCAGATTTGCAATTAAGTCATGAAAAGCAGATTCACTCTAATTATGATTATTTATGTAGCATGCTACATTTTCAAATATAAAATTATCCCTACTATTTATTAGCCAAAACAGACAAACTAATCCCTAAGTAATTAGCAAGATCACGTATTATAGTTACAAGTTTATATAATTATAATAAACATGTTAAAATTAAGGATGACTAGTTTTACAAGATGTCATTTTTGCCAATTAATGAGAGGAAAGTTATTTGATTGAACACAAATATTTGAAATTTGAGGTAAAGACAAGAATTATCACTTAGTGTTGGCTTTGAGTTTGAACTGCAATTGTTTTTTGTCTGTGATTTGATTGCTTTCTTATAATAATAATAGCTATTATGGACTGCTATGAGAACAGACATATGGATGTCTTGAAAACTCTTTGGATAACCTCTTATACTGTTTACAGGCATTACATGTGGTTTCTTAAGTGAATGGCTCTGAAAACTTGACTTAAGTTTTAAAACTAAGCCATTGTCTCAATACTGACTAACAATCGACCGAAAACATTATTTTAAGTTTTTATACGATCTCTAATGGAAAGCAATTTTTCTTTTTAATCCACGAGTGGTAAGGGATGAGTATTGGCTCAAATACTGTTCTTCAAATAGAAATCTTGATTACAACTTTCCTACTCTTTATATGTGAGGCCAGAGCTCTACAAAACTATCATTTATTTTCTCGATTTTAATTTTTATTCTATTATTTTGTTTTGAGAAACAAATTGATTGAATCATTACTTTTAATAGACTTTACTTTAAGTAAATTGATTTGACTCTCTTTTAGAGCGAAATAAACATTAAAATGTGTTTTGAAATATTTGACTCAAGAATTAAATAGGATTCTAAATAACTGAAATAAAGTGGTCTTTCTTTTCCTCTTTTCTTCTTAAGCTCTTTTAAACGAATGTCATTCCGAGTGATGCGATTGTAGTCTGTTTTTTAACGACTTGTCGGCGAAACACATATAGGAATTGACAAAAACGTATTCAGATTTTAAACAAAAGTCACGTATTTTAGAATATATGCACTCAAATAATATTCGTCCCATTTTTTGCAAGAATAAAATCTAATGCATAAAAATGTGAAAAGCAATGAATGATTTACTCTTCAATTATTAATCAAATCTATTATTTGATTCTTTATATGTTTTACACTTAAGATCTGATTTAATGCCAAAACTCAAGATATAAAGACTTTTTGGGAAAACCTCTAATTCTATGCATTACAGATATGTAACGGTTTTTACATGAAATTCATGTCTACATAACATATAATTTGCTTTTCATTATTTTTATATAACATTTAAATGAAAAAGGATTCAGATATTAATACATTTTTATTGTTTCTAAATGTAATGATTAGTTGCGATGGAAAGCAATGGAAAGTCATAAAAGTATTTCATTTTCATTCCTATTATTTCATAATCGATGACCAAAAAAAGATCTATTATTACACGAATAAAATGAAAGGTTTTATTCTTGCATTTTGTTTACAAAAGTTAAAAATTAAATTGAATTTTATATGAATGCACATGGTTAATTATTAATATATAGAAAAAAAGAATATTTTTTTATTAATCTGTTTTTGAAGATCGAGACCAAACTTTTTGTTATCTGATTTTCTCATTTCATGATTTGTTTGTTTACTTTTTTTGGTAAAAAATTGGGACAATTTTTTTAATTCTCATAAATCGAAAGTATATCACAAAATGTAATCAAATCAATGAATGATAAAATACCGTCGAATTGAGGACTCGTATAGAATAAGGCAATCATTTTATTGGACTTCAGACAAGAGTCACAACCGATTAATCAATCAAATGGACACATATCTGATGGATTAGTCCTCCACATTATGGGTTTCCAAATATATTTCCATTGATTATGCGGTCACTTCTTATACAATGATCTCAATATTAATAATTTGTTGGTTTTTATATTCTATGAGACAAACAAATACAAAACACAAACATTAGTCACCAGTGTCACCAAGCTAATCTTATAAAGTCTACCCCCAAAGCATTCATACAAAATTTAAAAGAGTGTCTAGACTAAATTAAATTGAGTAACAATTTTAGCAAACTTTTACTCGAAATGGTTATACAGAAAACCTCTATTTGTTGAACAACAAAATGTCAGCTTTTGTTATATAGAATGTATTCACTTATTATGAAATAATACATCAAACCATTTAAAAACTCATATTTTTGGTAAAAATAATCATTTTTTAATGTTTTGACATTATTTTATTTAATTAATAATATAGAAATGTTGAACCTTTTGAATAATTTTTCTCTTAAACTTCAAAAAATACCAAGATACATGTTCGGATTAGAGAGAGAATGTTAGAGATATGTATAAAGCCTTCAAATTATGGAGACTTCATAGGATTAAAAAAGTTTTAAAACTGTTTTCATTTTTATATAATATCTTTAAATATTTAAAATAAAAAAGTGGACAACACTTTACCTAAAAAATTGTTTCACAACTTTGTTATGAATCAAACTATAAATAAAGAAAAAGATTTATATTGAGATAAAAACTGACACTTAATATAAATATGTGAAAAGAGAAAGAGTCAAAAGTTAATAAAAAATTAAGAAAAACAGATTTACCTTGGAGAATAATGTTTGGCTAAAATGAATGTCTTAACACAGCTTAAGCCTTAATATTTAAAAATAAAATTCATTACAAGACTATTCTAAAGTTATGTCATCTTGGTTTGAATAAACCATTTATTAAAGTTTTCCAACATGTCCTCTTTTTTTTTGCAAATATAGCAAGAATATATTGAATATAAAGAATATATAATTATCTTGACTTAATATAACGGATGTTATTCTATAATAAGTTTTATGGAAAGTTATTCACTACTTTTTTATTTATTACATTTGTTGGTAAAACTAGTGCTACCTTGGTCATCTTTTAATATATCACTGAAATATATAAATAGTCTGAAATCACGTAAAGCAATGCGTTTTAAAACATTTTTTGTTGTATTGTTTGGTCTTAAACTGACGTAAAAGAGATTCGCATAAAATTTTAATTAAGAGAATTTCAATTCAATTGTTAGCAAAAAAAGACCAAATGTTTGACAAAAATATATTCCAAAATTGAATTCTTGTTTTTTATAGTTCGGGAATTTTCACGAATGTTTCAAAATGAATGTTCGAGCAAAACATTTATTGCGTTTCTGTCAATCAAACACTGTTTTTCAATTTATTATTTTTTTAATATTTGTATAAATACTATAAATAGTATAATATATAATAAATATAAATCTAATTAACGCATTAAAATTGTTTGTAAAGTATGTGTTTTAATGATTTTTTCATTCAATGGTTTGTTTGGTTGAGACAAACGACAGTTTGATTGAATTTCTCATCAAATGATTTATTTGGGATTTGTTTGCTCTGAATTCTCGCTGAGACGACAACGAGTATTACTATTATTTAAATGAGAATATATTAGAAATTCAACTTCTATTCTATTCTTTCATTTCTTTTGCAATTTTTTCAATTTCGTGAACTTTTCCTTCAGTAACGCCTCAAACGATAAAATTGGACTCTATTTGAAAAGAGAATACAATATAACGTAAAAGAAATTGTTTTACATTGTATTGAATTCAGCAAACATTGAACTGATATATCCATTAAACTTTCAAAATGAACAAAATATTAAATGATTTTACACTTTCTTTGTTCATCCATTCAATTGAAATCCTTTTTAGAGTCGTGTAGTTGACTGTAGTTCAGTTCAATCGGTTGACAGAATCGCGGCTTTGAATCACTTCTTTGGAATCAGTTTTATTTCTGAAGAAATTTGTCTTCAATTCCTCAAAACATTGACTCATATTTTGAAAAAAAATTCAATTTTGAATAAAATACTGAAAAATATTCTCTTTTTTCGAAATAATTTTGTTTTTCTCTTAAATTTAATTAAGTTTTGGTGAATAGAGAATTACCATAATATTTATGAATACTATTTAATAGTTTTGGTGAAAATATTTTTATTTTGTCGTTCAGTTGAAAATATAAAAGAGGAAAGTTTTTTTTATAAAAAACAAGTTATTTTTCATTCTCTGGGAGTTTACCATTTCTGGAATATTCTGGGTATAAATGAACGAATTCAGAGCGAAATGAATCAAATTTTACAAATGCTTTGAGTCGACAATAAAACTAAATAAATATAAAAGAATTCAAAGACAAAGACTTTTGTGTCGACGAACTTATGTTTCGGATAAAAGTTTAGGTTTGAAAAACACTAAAATAACAGTTTATATAATACTTAATATTCAAAAATACTTTTAAAAAATTATTGAAATTATTTTCATGAATAAAATTTTTAATTATGTTTTAAATGGGATATTAATGTTTCCTAATCTTTTAATAAAATTAACCATGATATTATTATATCAATGGAGATAAATGAGATAAAAACATATTTTTTTCTCACTCATTCTCAATCAAACCATTTTCACTCCAGGAAAATAAAAAGTATCAATCATATAATCAATTATGAAAGATTGGTTGAAGTTATTAATTTGTTCAAGATTATTTGTCTCAATTCTAATAAAAAATGCATTTCCTCTAATATTTAATATAAAATATTGAGTTATTTTAATATTTGATGTATTTTTTACTTAAATCTCATCCCTTAAAGACTTGAGATAATACTTTTTTAAGGGAAAAAAAATTTAATTTCACGACTTTATAATAATGTGTAAAATGACTGTCGGCTCAGGTTTGAAGGCATTGCTTAACTTCAATGGAATTTTAGTTTTTAAAATGAAAGTCACCCCTAAAGATAAAAAGTGTTATGCAATATATTGAACTCTAATCTTATATTTCACCTTATACATATAGAAGTCACTCGTTAGCCCTAATTTCATTATTTCTAGCTGTTAATCCCTAGATTCCACTTTCATTAACCCTAATTTTTATCAGCACCAATTTTAAATCTTTAACTGGGAACTTATTTATAACTATATATAGGTTTTTCAATAGGACTAATAATATTGATTTTAAAATAATATTGAAACTAACAAGAATTTATGCTGAGTTTGTGCTGAGTTTTAGTACTTAAACTTCAACTGATAGTTTTCCTAAATCTATGGATTCATGGATTGTTATTCTATACAATAGATCAGATACGTATTATAATAGACTTATTGTCATTTAGTCTTCATTTGATTTTTGTTTCAATAAGTATTTGTGTTTTCATTGACACTAAAGTCTTTGGGCTAAAAATACCACATATTCTTTAAGTCAAGAATATTTAGACGTCGATTCACTGAACCCGAAGGTAAACGACGTCTTTTTGAGGCATTCTTTTGAAAAAAAATATGAAAAAAAACAAGTTTTAAAGTTTGTGTTTTTAGTTAATAAAATGTTAAAACTTTTTCAACGAAAGCAATATTTGTATCACTTTTTAGACAATTTAGTGCTTACTTTCAAATAATTTATTAAATAATTTAATGTAATTTAATGTAATTTACCGCTAATTATCATTTGTTTCATTAGAAGTGTCGAAAAAATCTGAAAATGACTTTTCTTTCATAATTATCTCTAATTGATTCTGAAATTTGTTTGAAGAGTTTCTTTCACTAACAGTTACTTCACTTAATTAATCGAGTTTTTCATTCTTAGCCTCATTTACATTAAGAATACTTGACTTCAATTATTTTGAGTTTTACCCAAATTAAGAAATTATTGATCAAAACATTTAGAATCAGGAATTAGCAAGTTCAATTTCATTTATGCCTTACAACTAACTCATTATATTTTCCAGGATTTGCATCAGTGACAAGGCTTTAAAAAAATGTTGCTTGATAAATGTTTTAATCAAATTATCGGTGGAATCAAAATGAGCTAAAGTTGTACCAAAAAATTCTCTCCTCATTTCAAATTAATTCTTGATTTTTTTAAAAATTTAATAGGTACATGTATTTTCATTTTATTAAGCCAGTAACTCTGAAAATGTAGACGTGCAAGGTCATATAAATTTACTAAATTGTTTTTCTAAATTTTAATGAACACAAACTCTTTTGTGAGTTAAGGCATTAAATGTAAAACTTTGGGCAAAGACTTTAACAAATAAATTGCTATCAAATAATTTAAATAGAATTGCAAAACACGTCTAAAAATATTTAGCATAAATGAGCATGCTACATGTGCATATTTATTCAAAGACGTATTATTCATTAATAGGCTTGATTAATTATAGTTATTAAATAATACGACCTTGTATCATTGAGAATTCAATTTAAATTCTCAGATATTTTGAACAAAAGTTAGCTTTTAGTGAATTAATCAATTGTTTGCTTTTGGGAATCATTTTCTCAGAATTGCGTCAAAAGAGAAAATTTGAGCAAAACTTAATCAAAAGTTAAATTCAAATTTTCATCACTTATTCCAAAGCATTATATTATAAATTATATTAAATTGGATGCGACGAACACTTTCGCCAAAATGTGTGTTCTCTTCCCTTAACTGTTTATGTATTAAGTTTTATGATCTAATTTTGGGACAAAAGCTTAAAAAATTGCTGAAATATTGTGACTTTTCTCGTGGGGATCACTCGACAGAGTGAGTGCTCAGCTCACACACAGAATCAAAATACCGGAAAACCCCGTTTTATGATTTTAAATGAGTATAGATTCACAAATTATTATCTTTTAAAAGTAAATAAATGATATTTTCCTTAAATGACGTATCACTAACAGAACTGGATTATTGTTTAACGAGGTTTTGCTGTTGTAAACAAATTTACCAAAAAGAGAGAAATGAGCGAAAATGGCAATAAAATGCTTTAAGTTAATCACATTTGCATTACTTATTTTACTCAAAGTTAAAGTAAAAGTTAATAGAGTTCATACTCTATAAACTGAGGTATAGTTTTGGACAAAAATAGTATTATTTGTTCTTAACTACAACTTTATTGAATGAAAAACTCTTATTCAAAGATAAAGTCAAAGACGTTAAGATTAAATGTCATACGAATGCCATATATATGCCATATATATGCTATATATACATCTGTATAGATGTATAGATATATTATATATAAATATAGGGAATTTTAGTCGACGAAATTAAATTTATGTCGAAATAGTTTATGTTAAGAGAGGCCAACACGACATGACTTAATCAAAATTACTGTCATATGTGTGACTCGGATACGAAGACACTAAAAAATGTCCACTTCTTTGTGTAAATAGTTTTCACGTGATTTCATTGGAGAGTAGTTTGGTTTTAGTCACTCTCATTGTTCGCTATTATTACCAAAAAAGTAGTGATAAAGGAATGAAACAAAACATTATTATTGTTATTACTGTAAAAGTTTCCGATTTCTTGTATAACAACTCCAATAGTGATCTCTTATAAACAGTAGTATAAGATATGACACGAAATGCTTTTACTTTATTAGAAGAACATAACTTTCTGTTCAAAGTTTGGCCGAACTTTAATACCAAAGCTATGGAATACAATCAACGAATAATCCAAGAATTTGATGAGAAAAATGCAGTTTCAATCAGTTCCCACAGGTTTTACTCTTCTAATAATGTTGTGTTTATTTACTTAAAATTTAAATTTCAAATCTAAAGTTACGGACTATAAGTGAAAACTAATAGAAAATGTGCGGAAAGGCATTACTCTTTTCTTATTCTAATATTCAGTGATTTATCTTCAGATCATTGAATGAAAGCCATAAATGGAGACAATATTAGAGAACTGCTCTCTTATACGATATTCACTTAATTTCAAAGTCTTTGGCTCTGAAAAGACGGCAAATATTCTAATCTAAGAACGAAATGTTTGCAAAACACTCCAAATTAACTCATTTATAGACTCCCTTTCATTAGAATATAGATTAATCGTTACTCCAATCAAACATTTAGACAATGGCTTTGTTTAAATGAGAATTACCCCATCACTCGACTCTAAGTACCGATATATTTCCAAAATCATTAACTGTAATGATATACCTTTACCTCCAACTGAATTCAAACAAAAAATATACGACTCATCTCATCATTATTTCATATTAATTCTGATTTCACTTCAATTCCATGAGTTCTCCAAATTTAAATCAATTTAATAAAAATCCTTTTTTACGGAAAAAGTAATTCCTTTTGACTTAAATTATCTATTCTTTAAATTGAAAATAAAAAACAAATTTAAAAAAATTGATTAGCAAGGTAAAGGGCATTAGTTTTTATGTCTACCCATATTTCCTTTTCTATTGGTTTTTTTTGCCAATAATTCTTATTCTTTGAGCTTTTGCTCAAATGTTTGACCAAACAATTCATCAAATCGTATGAAAACTTGTGAGAAGACATACATTATATCAAATATGAAACCAAAATCTTTTGTATCATTTCTATCAAAACATGTTTTGTTATCATTTTTTTTGTCGTCGATATTGCGTTGAAACACATACTCTCTTAGAAGAAGTGCTAAACATTTGTTGAAATCAATATTTTTTTTAAGTTAAACTTCGTCTCAGTTTCTAAGAAAAGATACAAAAACTGAATAACATTTAAAACTTTAATTGTTTTCATAATTGAATTAAGAGTTATTTATCAGTGAATTATTTATTTGAAACGCGAGTCAATTGGAAATAACATTTAATCTTAGCCTCGATTATCCTCCACTCAATTATCCCTTTTTATGGCAGTTTTTCAGGAATAATAAAATCAAATTAATTGAGTCAAAGAATTTACTCTTTTATATAAAACTTTATTTTTTGTCAAATAAATAATTATTTGCTATAATTAGTCGAACAAAAGGCTTACAACAGATTATTTCCACTCAAAACTAATGGTACCTAAAAAACCCCGAGTAATGAGAGTTACATTCATTAAGAGAAAAACTTTAACATTGAATTAATTGCTTCATAAGTTATAAACTTTGTCCAATTATGAGCAAGCTCCATTCTTATTATGATATATACATGGAATAAAACAATCCTTTTTTAATTACATACGATTTAATTAATTTGTTTTGTATTTAGAAAAAAACTAAAGTTTTAATTTTTGACCAAAACTTTGTTGTAAAGTGAATGGAAGGCTGGGAATGGTTGGGAATGTGCCCTAATGTCACAAATCTGTCACATTTTTATGACATTTTATTCATAATTACTCTTTAAAAATACCAAAAATGTGTTGAATTTAAATAAATTTTTAGCATAACTTTTAACATAACTCTCTTTATATGAATTTGAGGCCAAGTTATTGAGATATTGAGTTATATTTTTAACTGGATGATTTTTATCATATTTCAAACTAATTTCTGTGACACCAGAGAAGACACATTTTTTCAGTTCAATTGTCTATTATTATAACGACATGTCTTTGAATTCCTTATTTACTTTAGACTCAAAATACATTCAAAGAAATAAAAATCTATTAAACCTTAAGATTAGTATTCGATTGAAGAAAATATTAATCAAAAAGAGATCAGTAAAAGAGTGAATAATATAAGAGTTTTATTTTTCTTTAAAAAACTAATAATTCAATACTTTTTAAAAGAGAGAAAAGTTTGTTTTGTCGATTGATTTGATATATTGAATGTCATTTTTTACTTATTTTGTTGTTTATTGTTAGAAATAGATTTAGTTTTTTTTCGGGCAAAATCTCGGGCTTTCATAGACTTTGAGTAAATGGTAGGACTTCATGGCGTTAGTCAACTCTTGAGATGTCGATCTGACAGTAAGGGAGAGACGATCAGCACGTTTTTGTCAAGTCATGCATTTTTCATGAGGTTAATGAGCTTTTTTGCCTCCAAATATTTTATATCACTTAAAAGTATCCGGAATATAATGAATTTGCAAATCAAAAATAAGAGTATATGAGTTATAGTCCATTGTTTTATTTGGTTTAGTGTTTGATAGAAAGGCACACAAAATGAGTCAATTTATTTGGAAATTTCATAAATTGTGGTTCGAAGTCATAAATCTATTTCTTATTCAATTTGTATTATTGCTTAAAACTATTAAATTTTTGAAAAGCTCTTCGAAATTGAAGTTTTTGTTAACGAAATTTTATGAATTCCTATATTTTTATTCCTAAAATTGTTTTCTCTCTGTTTTTTAAGTGAATTTTTTTGAATAAAGTCAGCAATAATTCATTGTTTCTCAAACTACTGAACATTACTTACTTTTTTAGTCGAATTACTTTCTATTAATATAATATGAGCCGATGTTTGGCGTCAATAAATAAATTATCAAAAATAGAGCCAAATATAGTCGACTCTAAAATTGTTCTTCTTTTGCATTCAGTGTATTATTGAATATAAAAATATCGTGACTTTTATGCATAAATTTTTATATTTCATATATTTGTATAATATTATCAATTTTTCAGTCGATCAATACATTGAAGATATGAAAAGACTGCTATTCTTGCAATAAATGGCCCTCAAAAGTATCACTTCTATTGAATTTAAATCGATATCTATTGGAACTCATATTTTCTTAAAACAATTAAGTGTTTGTTTAGTCAGTATTTGGACATAACTATAAATTATGGTAATTAGTAATTAGCTAGCAACATTGCGTACTATTATGGCTCATATCATAACACCTAAAACTCACCACAAATTCTGATCAGAACTTAGTTTATATGCAAAGCTTGAAACATGAACTTATTATAGTTTTGATTTATGATGATCTTGTTCATATTGGCTCAACACGAAAGCCATATTTCGTATACAACATTACAACTATATATATATGATTTATATATTTATATATAAAAAGAAATAAATGATTAGAAAGTATTCATAAGTTTGATAACAATTTTAATTATATAATATTTATTACAGTTTTTCAATGAAAAGAATGAGAATTCAAATGTCTATTGAAATAAAAGTAACATTGAATTGATTTCATCTATCAATTTGTTTATATAAAATTCTCATTTATAAAGTGATGGGATATCCAAAGGAGCTAACAATCAGACCTTTTATTTTAAAATAAGCGATTTTGTTGTCAATGTTTGCAAAGACTACACAAAACTCATTGAAAATGTTTTGAATGATTTAAATGAATGTGAGTTTGGAAGAACTGCACACCTCTGCCAATACTGTCAATACTGCCAATAGTGAATAGCAGAGTGTCTAACAAAAAGTCACATTACTTTTGCATTTGTCGACGAACTGAGTTATATGTGCAGAACAATTGCTAATTGAAATCAATAAAACTATTCTTTTGTATTTTCGGAAGAAATAAATTACAATTTATATATACATTATTATTAGTTCTACTCTTTTATAGCATTCAATAGAAATTTGTTTGATTGCAATGAAAAGAGTGGAGTGAAGTTGAAGTTGGACTCAATTTTTCTAATGTAAGCTTCATTAGAGGTTACACTTTACTAGTGATGCCACCATTATTTCTGATGCATGTGATCCATGTTAACCATTAAAACGATAAAACGACAGCCCATTACTCCTACCATATATACAATATATAATGTGAACCTTTTCTGAGGTTTCAAATAACATATCGTCACAAATCTTGAAAACATCACTTCTTTGATCCTTTTGTTTCAGTAAAGCTTATTATCTTTGGACCACAATTTATACAATCAGTCAATAATTGCCTAAAATTCGATATTTATTTCTTTATTTACAAAATTATCGTTAATTCTATTGAGAGACAGAAAAAGTTTCATTTCATTTGAGTAAATGTTTTTAAGTGAATCTCATTATTAAATAATTTTCTTCGAAGTTATTATTATTATTATTATTTGAATAATAATCTGTTGTCTATCGATATATTGTATACTTTGGTATTGATATAGTGTTGAGTAAAAACACATTTTTACGTATAGCTATTGTAATGACTTCATCAGGAGATGCATTGGTTCACGAGGGAAATCATTACAATCCAGGCATTTGTATGACTTTGTGACTTGGATTGGCTGCTCCTCACTTCCGAATCACTGATACCAGAGTATGAGTGCACTCATCGCTTAAAACTTATGGAAGAATGTGTTTCGCAAATCTGAATTTTATTGCTGTATCCGATCCGCACATCTATTGAATGAGGAAAACGTGATTGAGAGACACTATTGCCTTACACTCGAAATGTTGCCTCAAAATTGTTGATCCAATCACTCATCAAAATAAGAACTTTTCTTCATTTTTCATTTATTTTCATTGAAAATGATTTTTTTGGTCGCAAAACAATTTTACAAAACAAGTTTAGGGTTTAGTTATGAATCACTGGGTCGTCGACACTGCCATCAAATTCACAAATATTTTATATTCACTCTTATTATATGGAGTGAGAAATAGTGACCAAAATTATTATTAATGTCATCATAAAAGTCACACATTTATAGTTTTGGGTCATAAAAATACTTATATATATTTGAGTCAATGATTTCAAATTCTATGATATATGAAAGTAAGCAAAAAAGCTTAGGAGAGAAAAGCACCAATAGGTCAACCATACGCTCCACTCACTCCTCATTTGGGCCAAAGATACCGATGAGTCGCGAACTGTTATATAATTTGATATAATTTGTTTTAATCCCTTTCTTTTCTTTGGACTCAATTTTTGTTTTGTTTTGATTTAATAAAATTTAAAAGAAAATTAGAAATGTTATCTTGGTTAATCTTATTTGATTTCTTTGCTATAATAGTTCCTAAAACTCTAAAATCCGTTACTTATTAGTGAATCATTTAATCCGAGAAAAGACTCTTAAATATGAAAATTAGGTAACACCAAGATCTAGTGAGCAAGCACAATTGTTTGTTATAGTCTGCTTAAATAAAATAATTATCATGATGAATTTAGTTAAACATTAATGTGTAAATTATAATTTAATAAAATTGATTTTTTGGTCCTTGATCATCTCATTTTTGATAGAAATCAAGTGTATATCATATTTTATATGAACTCAGAAAAGAATTCCCAAAATAGTCTTTTGTATTGAAGAGTATATTATATTTATTGGAATATATTATATAAAAAGAATTGAAGTCATGCCATACCTTGACTCAGGTTTTCACTGACGTGTAGTCCTGAGGACTTCATGTCAACGTCTGCGGCAGCCATTGCTTCGTTGCTCATCGTATACATCCTGGATATGGTTGCCGTACATTTTAATCTCATATTATTTCCATTTCTAAAATGCTTTATAAGTCAAACAAAAAACAATAATTGAGATCAGAATCAAATGGAAGGAAACGCACGAAACAAATATTATACAGTCAACAAAATAATAGGTAGGAATAATTCCTAAAAATTAGTCACTATATTATTGATATTTTAACTAGGTTA
>JAQFZM010000594.1:0-28736 GCA_034695785.1 Galumna obvia
AATGCTTTGTTTTATGCATAAAATTATATTTCATTCAATCAAATATCAAAGCATTCGATTCGTACGAAGGCTGACAGCACTGTTGGGACGAATAGCAAATGACTATCGGACGAAAAGCATTTTCACTTTCAACAATGCGGACGAAAAGCAAATGTCATTCGGACGAAATAGAAGTATAAAAAGTGTATTATACCATAAATATAATTATATATAAAAACCAATTAGGAAAGAATTAGAAACAAAACTAATTGAATTTGACATAATCGCAAAAGAAAATTAGCCAGGGTAGTGACCAGTTGGTCTCACAACTAAGCAAATGAGATTCAGGTCAAGTGTTCCAATTGTCAATAGGAATGACAGAAACGCAAATAAAATTCACTTTTAGAGCCAAAACTGAAAACCAAACATTGATTTCATTGAAAACAATACAACTATAGTTAGTCTATAATTGTTTTATATTTATAATTAAATATTGAAATTACAGCTCAAAACTGTTCCAATTGATATGAATTAAATGTAGTCATATATTCAGATGTATGTATTAATTAAGGGTTTTTAGATTTATTAAACGATTCCCTAAATTTTGTGACAATTTTGAAGTAATATTTTAAAAAATTGAAACAAAGCCTTAAAATCTATGATATCCTGGAAGTGATTTAAACGATATTCGAAAGTTATTGTTTCTTATTATTCATTCAATTAGTTGTCATTTGACAGTGAATTACAAACAAATAATACAATTGAAAGGACAGATCAAGAGATTATAACTTCTGTTTTTAATAAACAAATGAATTTAATGGATAACAGATATTAATAAAATTAATGAGAAAACGTGTACTAAACCAATGCTCTATTAACTCATTTTAAATTATGATTGTTTTACAAGAACTCAAATATCACATCATTTAAAATAAGTATTAAAGATATCAAAACACAATTATTAGGACTTTTGAAAAGCAAAGTTAGGGCACTATAAATTAGTTTTGGCCAAAAATTATGCTTAAATTCAATTAAGGATTATATTTACAAAATCGATATATAATTTGAATGAAATCTTATGTCAAATAAAGTAGAATCTGTGAGTTATAAATCTTTATATCTGGTACCTTGGTACTTTGAAAATCTTCTTAGTGTGAATACTTAATGATGGTTTGTCGGACCCACTATACCCACTGTTAAACCCTTTTATCTCTCTGTTGTCAATGCTCTAAGTTGTGAATGAATTTTTTGTGCATTTGCTCACAACTGGGAGATTCTACTCTAGTATTTACTTAAATATTTAACATAAGATTAATGAAGTATTAGTTCACTAAATCTGAAAAAAATTAATAAAAATAATGAGAAATAATATATCCCTTAATTTTTTTAAAGAATAACTATTTTGTATTTTTAACAACTTTTAACTATTTTTTGATGAAATAAAGTTATTATTTTTAAATAATTATAAATAAAGATTAAACAAATGCATTACAAGATTTCAAGTTTTTCAAAAGCTTTCAAAGGCTTAAAACCAAATAAGAAATTGAAAAAAAAAATTAAATAATTTGTCGATCGATTAGTTATAATAAATAAATCAAAGAATGTCTGTATTTTGTCGCCTACGCTCTCAGAAACCAATAAAAGAGTGGACACAAGGATTCAAATGATTGCCAACTCTTCCCACGAACAGACTTTGAAAAATTGCTTTAATTATAAAAATATGATTTTTTTCTGATGTTTTTTGTGTGGGTTTTCACAAATTATAAAAACTATTTCAATAATAATAACAATTAATGGTTTAAATGAAATTTATTACTAAATATAATGACTAAATGCAAACATTGTTTCAAATAATTAAACAAAAGATAATTAAAAAATAAACAAATATTCAAACCTTAAGAAGTTTATTGAGTTTTTGACAATAGATGTAAAGAAGAGCCAAATTTAATGGTCCGAAGTCTGAATCAAATCTATTGCAACAAAAATTGGATTCAATGTTAAACTGAATTCAAAGAATATGTTGTCTTATGTGTTACCCCTCGTATACCAGTTGTTCATCAATTGAAAAGAAAGTTAGCGTTGAATTACATCTTGTCTTAAGATTGAGTCCAACCGATGACCGAATGGTCGCAAAATATAGTCGACCTTTAATTCAATTCAATTTTTTTTATTATAATTCGTTAAATGAATACAAATAATACAAACCTTTACTAATTTCTGCGATATGTGCTAAACCGGGGACCAGATCTTTGATCACTCTTTTTGTCTGGTCCTCCATTCCTATCGGTTTAATCGATTTAATTTAGTTTCGGTCAAATAATTGAATCCATCTTTTAATCAATTAATTCAAACTTCAATTTAAGCAAAAATCAAACATAAAATAGTTTTTCGGATAAAAAATGGTTTAATTCATAATTTTTTATAAAACAAAACTCATATTAAAAACAATTAATTAATAAAAAAAATGAAAATAAAGTAATTATATATTATTTATATATTAGATAAACATTGAATTGTTTTGAATTCAATTAATCGGTTTTTGGTATACAAATCGATAGAAAACTTGTACTGAAAATACTATACTTTCACTCAATCACTGAAATACCGTTGAATTCATTCCAAAATATTTGTGCGTATTTTCAAAACGACAGACCATTTGTGAGGCCATCTCTCGGACACACCATCTGTCGGACAGTGGTTTAAATATATCTTAAAAGATAATTGAAGAAAGTTTTTAATCAATAAATTGTTTGTCTGATAATAATATTTAGGGAAAAGTTATAACTCTTTGAATATAATTTTTGATCTTTAGTTTTAGGTTTATATCTATGAGTAATAGATATATGACTTAAATATTTAAGGCTTTTTAAGATTATATTTATTTAATACAAATATTTTATGCGAAAAGCTTTTAGAGTGCATTCAAACATTGAAACAATTAAAACATTAAAACTTACAAAACATTGAATAAAAAATTGTATTCAAATGAAAATTAGTTTAAAATATTTAATGATTTAAAAATTAAAGCAAAGGATTGGATGATATCTCGTGTAGTCTATATTGGGTTCAATCGGATAAGTCCTGTGAGCGAACATTTCCTAAGTTAGAAATGGTTAGACTTCTAAGACTTCGCGATCGCTCAAAAAGAGAGGGATCCGTATAAATGGGTTCACTCGGATCGTCAAACTTGTGATGCGATGAATAGTGTTGTGCCGTTTGTTTGTATTGATTTACATAAAAATTGCCATTAATTGGATTAATTGGATTAATTAGATTCGGAACCGAAAAATTAATGTCTTTAATGTCTTTACTCTAAAAAACAAAACAATAAAACTTTTGTTTAAGAAAATAGTTTTTATACCAAAGATTTAGTTTTTCTAAAATAAATGATTGCAGCGATGGTTCCACAGATTGTTATAATGGATGTGAGGACAGTCACTGCAGTGACTAAAGCGTAGTAACCCATTTGAGGCACACAAATCTTAGGGCTAATTCTTCCGACAGACGTCTGCGCCGTTTGGGCCTTACTTTCAGAAACAGGTATGTCTTCGCGCGATAAATAAACTCGAAGTAATTCATGCACTTCTTCTGCCTCTTCAGTTGAATTTGATTTTTGTGACGAAGACTTCGTAGAATTAGAGTCATTTGACTTCCTTTCTAATGATCTCTTTCTTCTGCCCCACGAAGGGAATGACCCAGGACCTCTACCTCTATCATTACAGATTACCTAGATAAATATATTTATTATAAGAGTTTTTGTAAATGATAATATTGTCTATTGTCTAGGTTGACATACAGGTTCACATGGTCCTCTACACGTTCGAACAGTTGCCTGAAATACCAGGAAATTTGAGTCCGGAATTTTAAAGGCATAGAATTCTGCTTCGAGAGCGCCGTCAGGGGTTTTATGTAACTCAGGAAATACGTACAGATCGACCGGACATCTGATATACTGTTATTAGTGATTGAAATCTTTTGATTGAATATAAATACCCGCGGGAATCAACCAAATGAACCTGTCGTCCGGTGTAGGGATCCTTTGCGATCACATTCGCAGCAAAGATGTCGTTATTATATAAGTCGTAGCGATCTGTCAGTCGATTCACATTATATTATATTTTAATTTAAAAATTGATAGAAGTATGACATACACTGTCCTCGAGCTTCTAATCGAAATGTGAGTAAATCTCCGACAACTATAGTATTAGTTGGAGTCCCCCTATAGAGTACTCGCAAAACAACATTTGAAGTTAATATATTCTGTGCCGGTAAGTGTTCAATTTGTGTCGGGTGACGACTAAAGTTCAAAAATAAATTAAAAGAAATTGTTGTATTGTTTGGTAGCCCTACAGCCCTACCCGTCTGTCTTAGTGTCCAAATAATTGGAGGTAACCACAGCCTCTCCCGGTCCTGAAAAGTAGCAAGTTAAATTGTATTTCTTGTCTCGACTGGTTTGCACGTAATCATTGAATTGGACGACAACAATGTTAGTCATAGCGTCGCCGTACTGTTGAGTACCACAACGAGGAAATCCATTGGCCCGACTTATTCTGAGTACACTCGTTGTACCGCCATTTCCATCGAAAAAACAGGAGTCATAGAAACCATAGGTATATATTCGTCCATAAAATGGTTCAGATGTACGTAAACTAAATTCCATTCCTTCCGGAGTACAGGTTTGAGTTACTTCCATACAATCATTGTTAGCAGTGGTAGGACCGGAACCAACCCCTAAGTCTGATCTCTCATAATAATCATATTGAGAGTTGTGCTCAAAATATGTTGGATTATCGTATTTAAACTCTTTTGTGTCGAAATGACTTAACTCGCAATTATCGGGAAAAAAGGCCCGAAAATTGAAAGACTTGCAAACAAAATCTCTGGTTTCAGCACAGGCCCGCTCACAGTCTTCCACTCTCTCTGCGCGAACCACTTTAAAGATATATTGACTTCTAAGTCGTGAACTAAATCCAATTCTTGAAAATCGGGGCGAAACGGGTGGAGACACTGAACCGGTTGGGGGCGAAAACTTACATTCATTTCCTTTTTGTGGCGGAAATGGAGCAGCGATTGCATTATAAGCGTTATTCGTAGGAACGCTATAAGGAATTCCATAAGTGGGAGGACTTAATGGTTGTTGAATAGGTGGTTGAGCCCCTCCACCGCTCGTACTTATGGGATAACTCGTATGAGTTGATGAATGTTGATTAAATGATCCATAGGGCGGAACTCCATATCCTGGATAACGATTATGTGTTCCATAATTCGAATTAAAGCCTCCTCTTCTCGAAGCAGTATAACCTCCCGGTCCATATTCATCATAAGAAAAGCCTCCCCTGTGATGATCTCTGGCCTGATATGAATTAGCCCATCCTTGGAAACCTCCATAAAGAGCTTCTGAAGAGACCGGAGCTCCACCAAAACCAGATCGCGGTTCATATGTATGCTGATTAACATAACTTTGTGGATATACCCCATTTGGATCTCCACCTCGATCTGCAATTTTTACAACATTTAAATGTAATTTTTAGTTAATTTTAGCGAAACATTAAATTCACTACAAAACAAATTTACCAAATTGATCAAGTGATCAAGTGATCAAGCACATTTCAAATTGTATGCCTTTAAATAATCGAAACCAAGTCATACAAATAATTTATAGCAATTCATTCAGTCATTAATTAGTTTTAAGTTAAAATTTTTAGCAAAAAAAGAATATTATTAATAAGTGCTTTCGTGAACAAATGATCATGCTAAGAGACTTTTTTTAGCTTTAAATGATTTTTGTAATGATTATGATCAATTATGTTTAAAACAGACCTAACTCTAATTATTAGCATTATTTTCTAGCAATAATTTAAAGTCGTATTCTTTTGTTTGTTCTCTAAATTGAATTCAGTCTTAAATTGAATTTTGATAACAAATTATCCTTTTTTTATCCAAAAAATAGACAATTCAATAGACTATTCAATAGACTATTCAATAATCATTCAAATAATCACAAATACATATTTATATATCTATATATGTTTATAATATTTATACACCGATTCTCATAATAATATTTTTAATAAGATTTGATTATTTTTATTTTAATAACAATAAAGTTGTTTCACTGTAAAGTTAAGCTTTCCCTCAAAGCATAAAGAATTGAGACTCAATTATCAATATTCAGTGTATATAAAATATAGAATATTTCTCTGGAGTTAATTTGAACTTAATTTGGTTAAACAAAATTTATTATTAAAAGCATTATATAAAGCAATTCATGATATCATTAAATATAATATTAATAGAAATTGGAATCGAAAGCAATATTAGAATTAAGTCAAACCAAGTATTAAAACGTTGAATGCATTGATACAAATAACACAAATTATAAGAAATTGTTTGAAATTTAGTGATAAGATTGCGATTCAGTTCCCAAATAATCACTTATCAGATAAATGCAGAGCCCATGAGTTGATTAAAAAAGTAAATGTTAGAAGACTTACACCACTTAAACTTATAAAAATCATAATTCTTATCATCGATTAAATTTGAGTGGTTTTGTCCGATACCATCGAAACTACTGAATCGACATAATCTCTTCTGAGATGAATATTCAACTGAACGACAATTTCTACGGAATCTTCCCATACATTCTTGAAGGCAGTCGAAAAAACTATAAACTCCTAACTCTACCTGATGTCTACCTTTTAATCGTTTACTGCGATAACATTCAAGAGTTGCGTTACGAAGAGAGTCATCTAAAGAATACCACAATTCAATGGCTCTGTTCTTCAATTAACGTTAGAACTTATATATAATTTAAATGAAATTTTCAAACTCTTTAAATACTTAAAATAATTCAAAACATATAGAAATATATAAAAGACAAAGTTTCTTACCTTTCTCATCTGTAACACACAATACTCGAAATAGATTGCCCTGGGATGCCTTTAATGGTCTCCTTTTATATATTTGAGTGTCTTTAGTAGTATCGGAAGGGGATAACTCTTCATATGATAGGGGGTCCTCATCGTATAAGATACAGGTCTGTCCGCTTTCATCAAACATAAAAGATCTACAAAGAAATCCATGAGTTTCCAAACTTTCTAAACAGGCATTAGAACAGTCATGAAAATCATTGGCACTCATTAAGACCCTTTCATAAATAGCATCCAATTGTTTGGCCGTTTCCAGAATAAAGGCGTTCCACGAACACATTTGTGTCCCTTTTATGTATTATTGCAAACATTTAATTAAATATTAATAAAATTATTATTAAAAGTAAATGACTCACTCGGGAGACACATATTTTCCATATAATCGGAATTGGGATCGACTTTAAATTGTTTGGAATTAGTATAACGCGTTTCGGTACTCATTTTGCATTTATTTGTCAAACGATTAAAAGAAACGGATCGACAAATAAATGTGTGTTCATTCAAACATTGATCTTCACATTCACTTCTATTTTTGGTTTGTATTTCTTTATCGTTAATACCATCGAATTTATATCCGGGTATTCTTTCAAATATATAGAGTCGGTTCGCACATTGAGTGCTCACTTTTGTGGCTGTTTTTAACAAAAATGTTTTTTAATAAAAGCTATTTATCCCTCATTTAATTCTAAAGACATACACGAAAGACAAACTTCATTGTAATGCCATGCATTTTCTTCCCTGACCAAAGTGTCCTCCCCGTCGGGGTTTCCTCTATCGTTATATAGAGTACATGTCGTCCGTTCGTACTCAGCGCTAATGTTCGGCACATTTTCATTTCCCTTTATTTTTGAGCCGAATTTAAAAATTTTTTTTAGTAGTGATTATACATACAGTCGGAGGACTTCTAAAAGGACTGGAACGCCTTTTTCCAGGGCTATAATCAAAAGACAAACAGTTTTGAATAGCTGTAAGTCTGTCTTCTTGGCACCGGCGGATACACTCTTCTAACACTTTGATCGGCAGATCATTTCTCGATATCTTTAACCCAAAAAAAAGTGAATTAAATTCTTTTTATTATATAAAAATATGAAATATTACCACTTCTTTGATGACTTTGTTACTATTTTTATTAAATTTTGAAATACCATTAAGTTTATAATCGGTGACCTTTTCATAAACGAGTTTTCCGATTCCGTTATTACAACTTTGGGCTAACAATCATTCAAATAAATATTAAATGTTTATATCATTTACTTTCAGATAATCAATCAATTGCTTAAAATAATCTAAAATAGACATTTTTAGCTCATTTAAAAAAAAATCCTCCCCATTGGTTCAGACCTTAACCCCCACTCAAAATAGTTTGTGTCTGATATTTGAGTAAAAAATTTTGTTCAAAAATTTCAAAATATTTTTCAAAGTATTAGTTTTTTAATTTCAGTTTTTTTTATTGAAAGAGAATTCACAAAAGGATTATCCTTTGAATTAAAAAAAAATTAAACGAATATAAAATAATTTCAATTTTAAATTTCATTCTTTATTTTGTTTGTTTAGGGCTAACCTCTCTTTTTCAAAAATAACTAAAATTAGTTGTCCTTCAGTTTCAATCATTATATATAATCCGGAAATACTATAAAAATGTTTTAAATATTTCCATAAATGAATGCAAACGTTTTGTTTCACACTTTTGTTATTTAGGAAAAATGAGAACAAATTTTAAATAAATCCTTCAAAGTTTTGACTTTAAAACGTGATTTGCTTTAAATAATTTGTATTCAATGAATGAATCCAATAATAAAAGCATATAAAGCAAAGAATAATCTTATATAAAAAGAAACAAATTTGTTATAATTGCTAATCACAACACAAATAATAGATTACAAAAAGAATCAAAATTTGTATCATATTCTACAGTAATTCATATATTAAATACCGAACTTATTAAATAACTTATCTTATATATTATGTGTATTTAATATAAAAATCAATACTATTAAAAACAATGCATTTTAGGAACCGATTGTATTAACAAATGAATATTATACTTTGTTTTGGAATTTCTGGATATTTAATAGCAAGATCTGTTCACGAAGACATTCATATTAAAATGAACTTGGTATCAATGAAAAGCTTATATCAAGGATATTCTATATTCGAAATTTTACCAAGTGACATATGACCAGTGTCTTTTTAATTATAGTTAATTTAAAATTGTTAGTTAAAGCTTAAGAAATATGAAGATTTGAATTACAGTCGTCGATCATTTGTATGAAGTATGGGTTGTATGAACCAAATATTCAAACCAAAGTTAGTATAAACTGTAGAAAAAAGGGATCAGTTGTATGAACTAAATCCTAATTCTCAATCGGTTCATACAACTGATCGATGACTGTATTTATTTATTCATACATATCATGATGAATATAAGTTAGATAAAAATGTTAAAAAAAATTTACTCATATATTTGTCTAATTATTAAACTCTAATATATTAATATAATATTAACAAAAGTTGATTTTTTCCATAAATTTTATATTAAATGATTTATTTGAAAAAAAATATTTAGAGTTTTAATATTAAATTTTTTATTTTATATTAAAAAATAAATGTTATATTTATTCATAATTAAGATATTAATCTTTCAATTCTTGATATTTTTAATAAAGCTTTAAATATCAACTTTAAATTGACTATAAATAAAAATACACTAGTTTTACGCAGCTTAAATTTTGCATATGGAATCTACAAGATGTTACCTTTCCAGTGATACCAAACTCATTTTAATATGAATGTTTTCGTGAACAGACCTTGGACCTTAATTAGATTGATCAAAGACTGTATTAAGTATTTCATTATGTATTACATGTAGAATACTATAATGAATAATAATATAAATATTAAAAAATATAATTTAAAATATGTACTTAAAATTTCAATTTCACTAAACTTTAATATATGATAACTTATTAATAATAACAGTTAAACATTTACTAAATCTCATATTTAGAAATTCTGTGCTCTCATCTATTTTTTGATGACTAATTCTTAAAAATCAAAATTTTATTTTAAATATTATCATACCTTCAGTTAATATCCTGAGCGCTGCTAAAAATGAGACCAAAGGAACCATTGCTATACAATTAAACATCGTTTTAAATACCTGTCGATTAATTTAATGATTAGTTTAATTATTTAATGATAACACAAATTATAGTTTATATAACAAAACTTTACATATTATTTAAAGTCATTATATCGTTGAATCAAATTCTTTAATAATTTAAGCGATATTTGAGTCAAATGAGAGTCAAATCCACACAATTAATACAAAACTTCTTTTTATATATTAATGAAAACATAAGAAATATAACATAAGATTAAATGTATTTCATTATTTTGAACGCTTCCAAATATAGTACTAATTGAGTCTAAATTATATTATTTTGATATCAATTGAATTCAATTAAATTCGTGGAGAACTCAAACTCTTTCTGAATGTGGTTTTGAAAAAACAAAATTTGAATTTCGAAGCGAATGAAATGATTTAAACCGTAGACTAAGAGATGTGGGACTCCTTTTGTTCACATTATTAAACAATAGACTTCCCGATTAAACGGATGGACGGCCGTTGCCCACAGTTTTGTCCATTAGGTAAATGACATGATATCTATAGTCACTAAACAACAAAATTAGAATCTATAACAGAAGAACTTCCTATAAAACACTGTTTTGACCAAAAATTTTATAAATTTATATAAAATAATAAAAAACATTGAATTTTAGTTTAGTTTATAATTTCAATGTTTTTTCTTTTATTCATTTCTTTTATTTGAAAGCTATCCTTCAAATCATAAAAATATTAAATAAAAATTAAATTATATTTATTTATTAATTTAAAAGTCAGATACAAAAATACTGATTTTTTTCATTCTTTAATTTATTAAATTTAATAATTGAATATTAATTTTGAGTCTATTTTTATGGAATATGCATGTCACATTTTCTATATAAAGAAGACATTTTTCATGAAAATTTAAACGATTTATTGAATTTTTGATAAGTTTTATGAATATTTTACAAAATTAGAGGATATCTTTTAATTGATAAAAACTGGATTTAATTTGAGTAAAGAGTTATAAGTTTTTAAATAATTGAATATAGCATAACATCGAAGTTCAGTGTCATATTTGGGGTCATATTTTCAACAATAAAATCCTATGAATAGAAATGATAGCGATTTCATCAATTATTGGCACTAAATTACAACAGAAATATGTATTCAATAGTAATAATAATAATAATTGACATTAAATAATAGTCAATATTTCCTATTTTAAGGCTAACGGAATCCCTTTTGTCAATTAGTTATATAATAAGTGAACTGTAAGTGAACTATAAGTGAACTATAAGTTAGGTCATACATTGCTCTCTAAAAATTGATTCATTAAAATAATTCCTCAAAATTTTATTTAAAAAAAAGTTGAAAAATAGTGGAAAAATTCATTATATTTAAACGATAGTTTCCCTTTGGGTCTCAACTTAGAAGCTTTGGTACCTATACATTAGTACCATGAATAGTACCGGTAGATATTGTTAAGTCTCGATACATTTTCTTTGAGAAACTATAGAAATTTTTTATTAAAATGTGTTCATTAATGGAAATTTCATATATTCAATGGGATTCACATATATTAAATGGAAAAAATAAAATAAGTATTTCATGTATTAATCTATAAATTGAGTATGGGTATTCAAATAAAATTGAGCATAGTATCATCTAAAGACTTATACTAAGTAGATTCTTTTTCTCAAATTTCAGCTTTAAAGGGTCAGTATCTTTTAAATTATAATTAACTTAAATTTGTTTATAGTTGTTAATAGATTTTAAATTTGAAAATTTAAAGATTTTAAAGTCATTAATGACTGTAATTTAACCGATTATTAATTATTTTTAACAAATTTCCAACAAATTATCAAAACTATTAAAAAAAATAGTTTAGAAAACTATAAAATTTTCATTAATTTGTTTTATTAATTATTTAAATTTAAATATTTAACACTATATTTAGGTGAAATGAGCAAGCATAATACTTAAATATTCCTAAACTTAGATCTGAATTAGAGATTCAGGTTTTGAACCCTTTTCGTGAGTAACCCGTAAGGAAAGGGTCAGTAAAATAAGAACAAGGGAAGGGAAGTGAAGGGAATACCAGTATCTTAAAGCAAATGCAAGGAATTTCAGTTTTACCTAAACCCTTAACCCTTAATATTCTGACACTAAATAGTAAATATCTTTACAGCTCTACAGCCAAAGGAATTTTCAAAAATTTTAATACAAAAAAATTACTTTTAATTTAGTCTACGAAAAAGGTTTAGTTTTTGGTACAATTAAATGAATTTTAAATACTATTACTTCATAAACATTGGCCTCGATTTAACAAGACCGTTTTTGCCAGCTATAGATTATCTTGTTAAATATAGTTCATTTAAAAATGAGGGGTACTTTAAGTGAATCTGGTTGTAGACTTTTGATGCTAAGACAAAGACCTATCGCCAAAATTATGAGTTCAATCGTTTTAACACTAAGTCATCCACATATTGTCTATGGGTGATATCAGTTCACGATACATGTGATAGGTACTTTTGGCTGTAGCTATTAACAACTAATATATTTCTTGTTCCCAACAATTCATAAACTTAAAGACAATTGAAATAACCTGAAAACGATGTAACAAAGACTGTAATATTGAAAACATTTGTTTTATTTATTTATTAATTTATTTATTTATATTAAAAGTTAAACGAATTTTCAAAATAAAATTTATTTAATAATTTTCAATAAATTTGACAAAAAACTAAATAACAGTAAATATATATTATTTTTGTCAAAAAATAAAATAAAATAATTAAAAATATAAACTATTAATAAACCGATTGTTAATTAACTAATAAATAACAAATTGATTGTCAGACTAGAAGTCATCACTAATTGTTTTTAATTTTTGATAAATTTTTTGATTCGAGAATTTCTGGAAATAATTGTTTAACAATAATATCAAAAATCAGATAAATTAGTTGTTTGTTAAGGAGTGGGTATTGGAATAAAGAGAAAAACAAATACATGACTTCTTCGTGTTTTTCTTTACCCAAAATATTAGTGATAATCCATTTGGGAATAAATTGTTTGACACATTTGAATGCCGTTTGAGATCTTTGTTTCTTTTGTTGACTCGTTCTGAGCGACAAATTGTTTTCAAAGTATAGCGAATCTCTCAATAAATGAATCATTTCTACAACTCTTTCTGAAACTAATACTGAGTTCTTCAGTTTTCTTCTTAAATACCATTCGGTTATCATTTGTAAAGTTTTTCTGAGAAGCGGTCGAAAAGTGAAGAATATTTTTAGAATCCATTTATTTATATTATAAAAACGAATCAAAAAGAAGAGGAGATAATCGTAAACGTAATCCAATTGTGCGTACAATTGAAACATACGATCGCTTTGAGGTTTAGAGCCTTCGGTGGTCCGAACACTGTTCTCATTCCATTGACCCATATTTTGATAAAGAGGTTTATGGAGATTAGCCATCGCGAACTCATGAGGAGAATATTCTAATAGTTCTGACATTTCGTTTTTTGAAGGTTTTGGCTTAACTTGCTCAGTCGAACATATAAGAGAGAGTAGAAACGGCTCCAAATGTTGTCCCCTTTCTTTAGAAAATTTAGCTGGCACATTTCGAATCATTTTGCCGAATCGAATATCTGGTAAAAAGCCGGTTGTAAACTGTTCGGGTGATCGGAGAAAATTGTAAACCAATTCACTTCCCTTGAGGTGAGCGCTCGACAATAATTGTTTCAGGAATTTCTCTAATTCTGGTCTTCGAGACTCCATAAAAGATTTATTCAATTTGACAAATGATCTCTTCTGAGGTAAACATATTTCGTTGAGGTTCTGTCCGTGAAATTCCTTTAGTTTTGATTCGAGGACATAAAATTCGTTATATCGACGCTCGACGTTCCAACTTATATCGATTTCTTCCTCGAGTTGTACGTCAAGTCTTTGAACATTAATGACAAAAACGTCATATTCTCTGCCATTATTTGAATCAAGTCTTGACTCTACCCGAGGAATCGATACTCTCCACGCACTCATATCTTTGAGACGATCTAAACCAGTGAAACCATTGGACCAATCAATTGATTCTTCCATTGGAAATGAATTTTCAGTTTCTTGAGATAATTGATTAAAGACGTCATCCAAAGAATCTTGACTTCCATTGTTAGTACCATTCAATCGATTATTATATGAAATGGATTCAGAACTAACCGATTCCTTTGAGTTCATAGTTTTTGGCTGAGATTTTATTTTGTTTGGACTCAAACCTTCGAAACTATTGAAACGTTGACCACATATTAACTTAAAATAGAGAACACTTTCGAGAAATAGCGGACAGTAATGGGTTTCCAAAAGATTATTTATGTATTCATAGGCGTCATATAAGGGTTCAGTAGTTCGTAACTTTTCCACGTCTTTAGGGGTTCCCTCGACTACTGTTTTAAATCCATTGAATATGTCTTCACTAAACTTAATGTAATCAATACTATTCGGAAGAAAATAGGAATTAAATATATTAATGACTTCATTATGAAGTTCTTGCAATTGTTGTTCACTCAATTCTGGATTCAAAATTCTTTGACTGAAAGAATTGATGTGAAGAACAAATTGAACCAAATTTATGAAACCCTCTTCTTTAGAGAACTGTTGGAAAAGGAAAAGCAACTGTTGGTCGGAAAATATTTGCTTTAAAGTTATTCCCAAATTATTTGTTCCCAATTTATGGCTCTTATTTGAAGTGAATCCTTCGAGAATTTCTACCATTTCTTTTGGTTTGTAATCATTTCTATAAATGGGTTTAATTTCATCGAAAAGAACGATAAGAAGTGTATTAATTTTGTCGGGATCACCACAAATATCAATTATTGGCAAAAGAAGAGAACAGGCCATCAATTCTTTGAAGAAACATTCGACAACTTTACAGTTCATATATTTCGGGGGCAATAAATGGGGTAAAACCTGATCGACAATTGATGTTAAATACTTGATTTCGTCTTCTCTTGCATTCATCGCCGGATGTAATACATCGTCGTATTGTTTGAGAACCACTTCTTCAACAAACTGTGCGGTTCGCGAACGTCTTTTGCCGGAGACATACATTTCTAAGTGATGGACAAAAACTTTTGGCAATTTTTCTAAAAGAATTTCATTTAAATTGACTTTAGATGTCCTCCGAATCAGTGCAGACAAAAGAGTCCTCAATATATGTCTTAACTCATTATCCAATTTGTCTGAAGTGATGGCGATTTCATTCAAATATGAGTTAACGAAATGATTTAAAGTGAGTTCAAGTATTTGAGCGATGGCTGAATCCACTTCTTTATCGATATGAAGACCTTTAAAAGGTTTGACATTAACTGAAAGTGTTGTGTCGTGTCGTTCACAACTAATATCACTGCAAACTAAACATACGGTCGAAGTCTTCGAGTCTTTTTCAATCATATCTTTTAATATATTATCACTTATTTTATCACTTTTTCTAAACCAAACATTCGGTAATTCATTAAATTTCTTAAGGAATAAATTAATGGCATATAAACTGATGGAAAACATTATCACCAAAACAAGTGATGACCAAAAACCTGTCAAAACTATATTAAGACATAATATTAAGCCATAAATTAATGCAATTATTTTAAAAATATTTTCAATTAAATTATTTTTCATTTTAGTCTTCATTTTCTTCAAAACAAAATTTACTTCAAATTATTTAAAATAATTATTTGATATAAAACTTAATTTTGAATTCAATGAATCGATTTCTTTAAAAATATAATTTTGTATTTATTTTACATTTTATTTAATTTATTAAATAAATTCTGAAAAACTATTTCGAGTAAAACTAAATAATGAAAATTGTTTTGAGTTATAAACTCAATGAAAACACACAAATAATTTGGCGCTCATTTCAAATACTCTTATATCTTATAATGTAAATCAGTTAAGGATTAACTTTAGAGACAATTTCATAATGATTTGAATCCAGTCTTTAAATATGAATTAAGTTCTTAATTTGAAAAATCACTTCCAGAAGAAATTCTTAGTTTAAAAGTCTTAATATAAGATATCGAGAGTTCGAGACATTTAAAGTTCTTTAGATTAGGAGTTAAAATCGATTAAACGATTTCGTGCGGACCCGAAATACCCGATATACCCGAAACCAATTTGTATTCCTTGAGTTTCTTCAGATTTTAAGTTTAAACTTCGGGGTTTTCAAAGAAAAGTCAATCGGGTTATAAGATTTCTTATGGAAAATAATTTCAATATAACCTGTTCTTGCAATTCATACAAAATGTTTTGACTAATAAATTATAAATAATGAAATTGTGATTTTGTGGACACATTATATCTTTAAAAAGTAATAACATCTTGGATATTTTTAAATAAAATTAAATTGTGTAATATGCATAACTCAAATGGAAAATTAATAAAAGGAATATGATATGAATCATTAAAAATACATGTATATTTGATCTAGCTAATTTTTAAAATTTTAGAGATAAAAATCGATTAAAGAGTATTTTGAACTTCGAGTTTGTGATTATAAAATATTCTTTAAATAAACAAAAAATTCAGATTTTCGCCATTATTTTGTATTTTGATTTGAAAAAACTTTGGGATTGGTTTAGGATTGGGTCGGTTTGAAAATCGACTACAATTGTGGCTCTAATTTAGATTATATGAAAAATCAATATTTGATGCAATGCTTTGACTTTTTTAGGAGAAATCGATATTTCGTTACAAATGCTTAAAATAACGAACCATTACATGATCTGATCGAACAGACATTCTTAATAATAAAAGAACAAAATTGACCTTTTTCATTTTAAACAAAAAAATGAATCATTTGTCACATTTTCACAAAATATATTAAATTAGTTTTTAAAAGAATCGGACAAAACCTCTAAATCATCTAAAAATTGATTTATTGCTTCTTTTAATTGACGGGTGAGTTATCATAACTTATCGATAAAAATATTTATTAAAATTTAAATTTATTCGATATTAAACTTTCAATATTTAGTTTCAAAGTCTTTAAACTAAGAATTTATTTATTTATTTAATTTCTTTTATTTTATAAAATAACGAATAATCTTCTGATGAAATCATTTAAAAAGAATCAAAAATATATTTACATTAATTTTATTTTGATTATCAAATGAAATACAATTAATATAAAAATATTTATTATGACTTTTTATTTTAATATTAAATAAAATATATTTTTTTATTTAAAGTTGTGGTATAACTATAAGATCTAAGATTGAATTTAAATTTTAGAATTGTTACCTTGTTTTGTCCTTTCATTGAATACATCAATTGTATCCCTTTTCAATTTAAGTTAATTAAAAAATTAATAATAATAATCTAGTCAATAATAATAAGACTTAATGAAACTTCAATTAAACTAATTTTTACTTAAGATTTATTTACAATAGTTTTAGAAAATTCGTTGATATAATCGGTTAAAATTTAAATTATTTTCAATTCAAACAAATTTATATTAATTTTTGAATAAATCGTTGATATTTTTGTAAAACTTTTTTAATGATTTTCTTTTTGTTTTAGAAGTAAATCAAAGATTCAAATATTGAGTGTTTTTTTTTGGGAATTAACGGCGAATTAATGGCTCCCAATGTTTCCGAATCGGATTCCACAGAATTATCGCATTTGTTTCCCAATCAATACATTAATACTGAATATAATTTAGTTAAATATCTAATAATAAGATCAAAGCATTTGATCGTCGATTCTGTATCTAAAGTTAAACTCAACTCAAGAATAGATTCATTCGTCGAAATCATTGAAAGAAAATTTGAGTCAAAACAAGATTTGATTAAATCGGAAAATGAAACAAAAGATGCCTTTGAATTGAAAGATGTATATAAACAAGAAAAAAGACTACTGAAGATCACAGAAGTGCCCACATATTTGAGATTCAATCCCTGGATTCTGAAGGGTTATCGACCGCCTGATCTGTCGACCATTGAATGTCTGTCATCTTTACTGTATTTACATAACGAGACAATCAATATATTGAGTCATACGATTCCACTTCTGTATTGCATTACATTCCTTTCGTCGATGATATGGAGGCAGACATTCCTGACAATTGTATTGTCATATTGTCATTGTTTGGGTTTAATGAGTTGGGCGTTCGGCAGTTCAACCTATCATTTGTTTATGAACCACAAATCCGGTGAGAAGTCGTATTACCGTTTGCTTCAGTGCGATATGTTTGGCATTTGGATAACTCAGAGTTTTGGTGCTCTGCCCACAATCTATTCGGCTTCGCTTACATTTCCCGATTGGTTTCGATTTTTCTTCATTGGATTGTATACTATTTTGTCTGTTTTCTCACTAAAAGAAGGAATGGCAGCAAACAGTGCGTGGAAACGACCGGCGAGTTTCTCATTCCTGTTCCTCATGAGAATTGTGGCTTTCAGTCTTCGGATTCAGAGTCGATCGATTCGGAGTTTATGCTACTCTCAAATGATTCACTTAATAATGCAGGAATTGTGGCCATTAATCGGTGCTGTTTTGTCTGCCACTCGCATACCTGAGCGCTATTGGCCGGGAATTTTTGACTACTTCTTCAACAGTCATAATATTATGCACTGTTTTGTTGTTTTCGGCGCAATTCATATGCATTTGGCGTTCAATTATGATATCGAATGGCTTACAAACAATAATCAATTCTTAAACGATTAAAAACTTCACGAAATTATAATAATTTGATTAAATATTTAAATTGAGTTAAAATAACTGATATTCTATGCACTCAACGCTTTGTTAATCAAATTTAAACTCAGATTTTCTGAATATTCAATTAAAGATCAATAATAGCTGTGATATAATAAGTAAATTAGGAATTCATTTCACATTTGATTGTTTGATATTTTTTTTCTCAAATCTCTTCTGTAAATATAAATATAATAATAAATCATTTGAATAAAAGTTCAATAAATTATAAACAAATATCTAATAAATCATTAAAAATCAATAAAATAAAGACAATAAAAATCAATTTCTTTATAAATGAACTAAAAATTTTTATAACGATTTTTCAATAATTTCCAAACATAAAGGAATGAATAATAAAATTATTAATAATAAAAGTAATAATAATAATAATAATAATTAATAATAATAATAATCAATAAAAAATAGGACAATTAAAAAACATAGCATTTTATATAAACAGAATATTGCGTTACAGCACAACAATTATATATATATTTATATATTTTATATTTACTTTTTTCACAAAAATATAAGAATTGATAAAATTTAGAATAAATATACTGTAAATCGAATAAAACGTGATTTATATTGGATTTGATTATTAGTTATCAGTTAATCGGATAATAATTGTTGAATAAGAACAGCGACAATGAGAGCAAAGAGACTGAATAGCAATAAGAGAAGTATTGCACATCTCTGGTCAGAACTGATGGCCGGCTCTTCTGAGTCGGACTTATGGGTCTGTTGTTGGAGTTGATGCTGTTGTTGAAGAAGGAGTTGTTGCTGATGAATCTGATGCTGTTGTTGTTGTATCTGTTGGTGAAGTAATTCTCTTTTGCTTTTTTTGTTATACTTGGCATTTATCGGCTGCTGTTCCGGAGTTGTGATCGTTAACACATTACTGACCACCAGATGCTCTTCACTTGTTGTGCGCACACGAAATGAATATTGTTGTTGAGACGACAAATGCGAAATACGACAGTTGTTCGAATGGCCTTGGTACACGATCCGACTGTTCAATTGACTTGCATTGGCCACACTATTGGCCACACTATTGGCCACATTATTTACCACATTATCGGCGACATTCACTGCACTCTCAACTGCCGGCGACTCACAACTGGACTTCAGTAACATTTCTACGACAAAATGTTTTTGGTATAATTGATCGAAATTCGAGTGCGGCTGTGAATGAGTCCACTTTAACTTAACGGTGTTGGCAGTCAGTGAAGTATACGTTAGATTCAAGAGTTGCAACTGAGGCAACAAATGTTTAGGTGAGCGCTGCACTCCAGATGACATCCCTTCTAATGGAGAGGTGACCACAGAATTCGATTGTTCGCTAATCTCTTGATCTTCAATCTCTTCTGCAATCATTTTAATACTTTCTTTTATGTGAATAATTTCTTCAGAAGACTTAACACTGGAATTATCGGTTTGTTGTCCGAAATGTTCGTCAGGTTTTTCTGATTGGCTTTCATTTTGATTAATACTATTATTGGTTGAGTCATCCATCAGCTGCTGAATCGATAGCAGACAATTTATTGGTATCTTAACGCTTGACTTTTGGTTTGTATCAGAATCATTTTTTTCATTTTGATTGTCTTGCATTTGCGATAATATGCAAGAATTGGTCGGTTGGCTATCATTTTCATTCAGAGTATTAATTTTCAAATCTTCACAACTATTTTGATCCTTTTCTTCATTAGAATCAATAATGGAATCAACTTTTATATCGCTAAGAGATTCGTGATTTGATTCTTGGGTCTGAACAGATGTCTCGACATCTTTCTTATCATTTTCATTAATCAAACTATTTTCAGGAACTTCTAACCTCTTTTGGGAGCTATTATTCAGATTCTGTTCTTCTTGCTCGGACTTATCACTGACTTTTATATCTTTTTCTTTTTCTTCTTCTCCTTCTTCTTCTTCCTCCTCTTCCTCCTCCTCTTCTTCTTCTTCTTCATCTTCTTCTACAATATCATTACTTATATTATTCTGAACTCTTGGATCATTTGAAGAGAGGTTAATCTCAAGAAGAATCGAAGGTTTATCTGAGGAATCGAAATGAGTGCAATTGTTTCTGTCGAGAGAATGATTCAAATCTTTGTGCTCTTCCAAACTTGTAAAGGAGAATGGAGGGGCAGGTCGTGGTGTCGACAGAAGGGGTCCATTGCTTGTAACCAAATCTTTACTGTTGACTCCCATTTCCATCGTTTCTTTTGTAATAAATGTCTTATTGAGAACATGTTTGGTATCTGAGAGGCAGTTGTTCCCATTTGGAGCGACTTTTCCGACGATCACACGATTGCTATTAAGCTCATAGGGTTTGCCTTCGGAAGGAGTCATATGTTTGTTGCCGAACATTTTGGATACGCCGTCGACAGAAGCAGATGCTGTGGTTGAGCCAAATTTGTTCCGAATCGGAGATTTTCCAATTGAATTGTTATTCAGATAAGTCGGTACCGAACGCTTTCCCGCCGGAGAAAACGTTCGGTTAATTGGATTGAGGCGCCGCCTATTCTGTGGTGTCGGGAAAGCGAGTATATTGTGATGAAGTTGAGGAGGAGGAGGAGGCG
The DNA here is from genome assembly GCA_034695785.1 of Galumna obvia. NCBI lineage: Eukaryota > Metazoa > Arthropoda > Arachnida > Sarcoptiformes > Galumnidae > Galumna > Galumna obvia. The sequence goes on from JAQFZM010000594.1 coordinate 21,347, forward strand.
CGGGTGGCAGAGCTGCTGTCGGTGTGTTTCCCGTACAGCTGTAACAACAGCAGCAACAGTAAGGAAAGGGTTGTTGTTGTTGTTGTTGCGGCTGTTGCTGATGCTGTTGAGGCATTAAAACTGTATTCGAAGGATTATTTGTGCCGTTGTTGGGCACCGCTGATAATATTATATGCCTTAGTTGACCATTCTCATCTACTATTTGCTGTATCATATGTCCCGGCGGTACCTATCATTTATACCAATCATTTAAAAATATACTTCAAAATTTGTCATCAAATTTAAAGTTTTTTTTTTTTAATTAATTTTAATGAAAAAAAGTCTTTAAATAATTTAAGTTAATTTTTATTTATTACTTATTTAATCAATTAATGAGTCATTTGTTTAAAAGTAAAGGGATTTTCTACGAAATAATGTCTTTATATTTGTGTTTAATTCGCAAAAATCGTATATAAAAGCAATAAATTATATTTTCAAAAGTGATTTCAAAGTTGAGTTCATTTGATTCCAGGAATAAAATTAGAACTGTTTTATGCATATATACATACGTATATACATATGTATGAATTTATGTATTAATGTATGTATAGCTTTGGTTTTGTTTATTAAACAATTTTTAAATGAATTTTGAGATTTAGAGGAATATTAGAAAATCAAAAAAAGTTTTGAATTTAAAAATTGTTTAAATAACTAAAAATGTGTGAAAATGATTCAAATATTGGGAAAAATGTTAAGAAATGAAAAAAAAAGTTGTCGACTATTTGCAAGTTTTCTCATACCTGAACGGGTATAGGCATAGGAGGGTAGGCGTGTTGTGAAATCATAGTAATAGTGGCCGGTCCGCGTAATATAGTCTCATTGCCGTCAAATAATTGTATAGAAACGGATTCGCCTGAAAAGAAAGAATGAGTTCTCAATTAATAATAATTAAAGCTTTGAAAGAATGAGAGAATGTTTTTCACTGAAAAATGAATGAGAAGTCAGTGAAAAATGGGGCCAAAAGCGAGCGCTGACGCGACGGAAAGCTTACCCGGATTTACATGTAAATCAACGAAATGAGGCGGTCCTGACAGTCCTGACAGTCCTGATACTCCTGACGCTGTCAGTGGAGTCGAGTTCAACATTTTATTGTAGAAAACGTGAGAAATATTTGTGAGAAATAACTGATCGACTCATCGATTGATAGAAAACATCCAAAATATTGTCAATTGTTTCAAATGATTCAAAATTAAATGTCATTTACTGTCAGATCCTATTCAGAGAAATCAGTTAACAATTACTTAAAGATAAACGAATCTAATAATTGTTTAAACATTTTAAAGATAATAATCAATAATAAACTTTAAATAAAATTATTTGGTTTTAAATTTGTTTAAATAAATTCAATGACTAATCAGTGACTAATAATCGGAGGCATTGAAAATGTTATTTATAATTAAATATTTGTAATCAAATGAACGATATATCAAACAAAACAATTATTTGAGTTTTAAGTCAATAACTAATCGGAAAAGAAATTATTTTTGAGACATAATTTCCTCAATTATTTGATTGAGATTTTGTCAAACCATTAATGAATTGAAATATTGAACTAAAAACGAGTTAACATTTATAAGAAGGTCTCAAACAAATGCTTTGAAAGCGATTCCAACGATATGTCAGAAACTGATTCGTGAAATATGGCATTAATTAGTGGTTATATAACTATTAATTGCTTCGAATAATATCTCAAACTATTAAATGACAGGAAGTTATTATAACAGCTGTTGTACTAAACTCTACTGTAGTGTAGATTCTAGAGTACTGTTGCGCTACTGATTAGCGATTACTACAATCGATGACAACAAATACAACTAACGATACAAATCTATTTCACTTACTCTTTGACAGCCGACGCCGAAGAGGACAGACCCAAACACAGACTCACATCTTTCCAATTATTAATATCACTAAATAGTTATCCTTTTGATTGTCTTTTTGTCACTAAATTAAAGGTTGTTTTGGGTCAGACTATCGTTCAATTAAATGATGTTTAGACCACTAAATGTCAAACGCTTACATACGTGGCATCAGTTCACAACATATTCATAGCATAGCATAGCATAGCGTACTCTATATGCCAATACTCTGTTGCCCAACAGTCCAACAGCACAACCCATAAGCATAAGAGCACAGCATAAGAGAACAGCTCTATACAACGTAATCGACATTTTTCACATTTCCAAGAAGTACGGCGGCCGACACTTTGCTCTCTCCCACGTGACACACAATCTATGAATGAGACACATTTTAATCCCTCCCAAATCAGCCCTCACACATACCTCACTCATACCTCACTCAACCATCACTCAACTGATAAATGTATTGTATTGTATTGTATTGTATTATATTATATTGTATTGTATTTAGAGATCATTTTTAATCTATAGATAATTCATTTAATAACTTTTAATACTTTCATATTAGAGTCAAATTAAATTAAAACTATACTAAACAAAACCAAAGAGTAAACATAGGTTTAAACGTATGTCCTTAAAGTTCTAATATCCTAAAAGACCCTAAAGTTAAAAGATCTCCCATTCATTTCTAAATTTTAATAATGAAAAGGTTTAGATTTTAAAAGTAGAGTCCCATCTCTTTGAATTTTTCTAACCCTTCCCTTCCCATAAAGATTTTGTTAACGAGAATTCCTTCTTTAAGAAAGTTTTCATAACCCTTTCTTAAAACTAAAATTAGTTTAAATGCAAAAAAAAATCATTATTTGATATAAAAATAACAATTATAGTGAGCGCAACGCAAGGAGAGACAGTTTTACAAATAAAATGTAAATTATTTAATATAATTTTAATTATAATATTTAGGTTTTATGTCTCTCTTTGCGTTGTGCTCACTATAACTTCTGTTTGGCTACAAAATATTTTTGGAGTCATATCATATGCTAACTATAATAAAAAGTACCAAATTTTTAATTTTTGAGAGAAATAATATCGGATACAACATAAGCTTAAGAGTTAAGAAAAATTTTGGTACTTTTTATGCTGTATAGCAGAGATGCCGGAGTAGTGCAGAATTTTAGGACATTTAGTGCGTAATCTATGTGACATGTTCAAACAAATTAAAGTTATTCATATGTTTAATGAATGAACATGGTCAATTCATACAATAAATATAATAAAATATTTTACCCCTTATGCCCTACTCCGGCAACGCTGATTTAAGTCAACAAAATATTGGGATTGCTGTGCAATTAGTATATTTTGTTGACTTGAATATTTAACCAAAATGATTTTTATGGTTGCTTTTCTACAAATAAGGGTTTCAAAATAAAGAATAATTAAAATTTTTTCATTGCCTTTAATAAAATGTAGATTTTATTATAATCTTGGTAATTTTTCAATTTCTATAGTAATTATAACAATTTACTATAATATAAGTTTTGACATGTTCTATAAGCATATTCTTATTACATTCACGTGCAATTGATAAATAGATTATTAATATAATGTAAATGCTTCAAAATTTTCAATTAATAATATTTTTACAGAAGCGTTGATATTTATATTTTGTACTATACTTTTAAATTTCAAGGAATTCTAGAACAAAAATTAGTAATGTTTAAGGAAATAACAAACATTTTCTATAAAATAAATATAGTATAGAAAGAGTGGTGTTCCTAAAGGAATAAAGTAAATACTCCATTTCAATATCCAAAGAGATAACATCCTTACTATCTTCTTTGTTATAATCAAAAAACTTTTTAAGTTTATACTTTAATTTTCAATAATATTAAAGGATTGATATTCAAAAGATGGTTTATCCACTTTATCAATTTACTAATAATTATTCAAAGAGAAACTGTAACGTTGTTAAAAATTTTATTTTATTTGCCACAACCTTTACGCTCGAGAAGGTAAAGCGGATGGGTGTGTGCAAGAGGATTATATTTAGACTACACTTTACTCTTTAAATGTAGTGAAAAATGTGATTATTTTTCGGAATTTTATTAAGTTCTACAATAAAAAGACTTACCCTTCGGATTTTTATAAAAATAATCATCAGGGTATAATAAAGTCATAAAATATACTTAGCTGTATTTTAAAAGATTTATGTTCTTAGTTAATGGTAATATAAAATACATTAAACAAATGTAATCATTCAATTTTGATATAAATTTGAATCCTTGACCAAACTCTTGTTTAATCTGAATGAAAAACCACTTGGTAACTTTCTCATGATTTTGGTGTTTTGGTGTGGTCAATATTTCAATGAAATTTTTAATATTAAATTTCAGTAATTCTTGTTTGAAAGATTTATCCAAATACCATGAGGGCTTGATCCTTTAATAAGCATTGTATATAATTAATGCTATCAAAACTATAAATATAAATTTTAAATATAATAAATTTTCTAAAATAAATATTTTTAAATAGAGTTTGAACTTTTGGATATCATATTTTCGGCCCAACGACATACTATTAGTTTGTTAGTCAAAAATGTTCTTTCTATTAGTGATTGGCATTGAAAAAGTAACCGAGATTACCGAAATTGTTTGCTGAGATCAACCGTATAGTGGTTAAATTAGTTGTGATTAAGGGATAATTTCACTTATTTTATTAATTGTGAATCATCACAACTACCAAGCTCTATTTTCTAATAAATCAATTTAGTTAACATCAGTTTTGTTAAGTAATGCTTTTTGTTGACAATTTAATTAGTTGACAACATATGGTTTAATGGTAAAAGTAATGACTTTTGTAAAGTAATATAGTTTAAAATTAATAAAATTTATTATATTTTAGAGCATAATTTCGAATATTTTGATTCTTAAACTATAAAAAAGGAATATTTAAGATAATTATGATTAATTAATATAGGTTAAAAAGATGTCTAATTAAAAATAATTATTAATGAATAAATATAAACATTAATTGCAAATTTATTTAAATTATAGTATAAATTTTAACACATTTTGAATTTTTACTATTAAATACAATTATAATGCTAGTTTGAAAATAAACAATTTAATAGTAATTTATATAATATTTCATGTTTATTATGTTATATCATATTCAAAACTCTATTATAAATGAAATATACTAAATAATGCCTATTAATAATTTCTTTAAAGAGGTTCACAAATTAATTTAGTAAAGTTTAATAGACTCTAATTATTTCAACATTTTTTCTGTATATAGTTTTTAATAGTTTATATTATCAAGCACACATTTTAAAAATTCAAATAACTTATTATTCATAAAGAAAATATTGAAAAATAAGTTATAAAAATATCAATATAGAAAAAATGTATATTATTAGGCTTTGGGGTTAATATGTAAATGGTAGAGCATATTTAAGAACTAAAGATTTAATTGAGAATTTTGGCAGATGAAAACTGAAGGAAAGGTCATTTTGTAAATTGGAATTAAGCTTTTCGTTTTAAAATTTTTTCTCTATACTCTATTCTTCCCGAACTTTTAAAGAAATGGAAAAATACAAACACTTAACTAAATTTCCAAATCTATGTGCCGAGGTTCATAGAACATAAATTTTATAAAATTTCACCTATATAGCTAGTTCTTTTATAGCTATTACAGTGTATTTAGTGTAAAGATGATAATACAAATTGTTAACTTAGGATTAAAGTGAAGTATATATAATTGTTATGGAACCAAATAAAATATTTTGAAAAGAAGTATACTGAAGACTCAGATGAAGATCAAGAAAACGAAACGGAACAAAACAACTATGTGGAAGCTGATGAAGAATTCAAAATTATGGGACCAGAGGAATGTAAAGAGGACGAGTTATGTTGCCATTGTGGCGAAATCGGTCATCATTCAATCGAATGTGACAACTACTATCAGGAATCTGATTAAATTATAAAAGAAATTAATTATTATAGTTAACGTTAATTTCCTACAATTATTGGAAATATTTAGGTAACATATTTTATTATAAGAGTTTATATTTGTTGGTAAAATGAATTTGATTATTGAATTAAATTGATTAATTATAAGTTATGAAATTTAAAAATAATTATATGTTAATTATTGATAGGTTTGAAGACAGATAAAATGTTAGATTATCGCGAACTTGGATAATATTTGAGTCTTTTGAAAAAAAGTACTTTTAATTTATGAATTTTATGAATCTTAAGATTTCAAGAATTTGAGAAACATTGTGATTTTTTATTAATGGAGAGCATTTTCCTCATTTTTAAGAGGATTTCAACCTTAGATTATAAATGAGCCTAGAAGATAAATTAAGATTTAATTAAATGGCAGATCATTTTCTGAGATTGGCCATCTCAGATGAAAATGAGCCAAAGAAAAATATAATTATGTGCACTTTTAATGAAATTTATATTATAAATTTAAATTTGAATACAGGAAATGAATTGTTCGATATTTCGATTTATTGGTTGTATAAAAATTTTAATATATAATTAGGCTGAATTAAAATAGTGTGAATTATTTGAATTTTCCAATTTAATGTCGAGACTATTAATTACATTGAAAAATATCAAGGTGCTCTGGCATTTGATTTGGTTTAAATAGATGTTATTTATTTAGATAATATAAAATGGTGGCTAAATTTATTCGGATTGAATGACGATTCGATCATATATTGTAAATAGATCTTATGATTTATTTAGGTTTATAATAGATTAAGTTAAATAATATAATTTAAATTTAATGTTAATTAAAAAGTTAATTGTAAAAGTATAGCGACAGAATAATTGTGAATTGGGTCTTTCGGAGGTAGACCCCTAGTCGGGGCAAATATTATAAATGAACGCAAATGTAATAAATTGCTTACAAATTTTGTGTAAAATAGTGTCCTTAATTCATTGTCTAAAATTTTCATTTTGCGATAAATTATTAGTTTTAAATCAATTTGTAAGTAAATGTTCAACTAAACTAAATTCAATTAAACTATATCAATAAATTTCTCAAAAAATGAATTATTTTTCGAATTACAAAATTATCAAGATCAATTTAAATTTTGGACTTAAATTAGATAGAAGTTAAACCAAAGAGAAATATAAACAAATTTCAACAAATTTGGATTAAAATTTAATAGTCTAAGAAAGGTTATATTAAGCCTAAGAAATGAAAACACTTAAAATTGCCGTTTACCTAATCGAGATTTTACTGATAAATACCCGGATGTGCCAGCTATTAGAAAAAAAGCATAATTCATCTCTTCAAGAGAAAAAAATTTATGCCATAAAAATGTGCCAAAAATATATAGACTTTCACCGAAATAAAGAGCTAAATTATTAGTGATTTGTGTCTCAAATAACACCATATAATTTCAGTTGAGTTTTTGGCCTTCACATTGCAGGATAAAATTAATTTTCAAGCATTTAAACATCTTCTAAGTATCG